>CAUYSK010119244.1:0-14757 GCA_963575035.1 Avahi laniger
TGAAAGAATTTTTTAACTGAGCTGACTCAAATACATACAAAAATTGGGACTTCCCTTCTCTCTCCAATTTCTACCTCTGTCACATGCACATATATGCATATACACACACACACACTCTCACACACACACACACACACACACACACACACAAGACTCCAAGAAAGAGAAGTTGGCAACAATTATTTTACTTTGTTAATTCTCCCTTCCTTTAATATAGCAGTTACATTTCCATTATTTTGCCTTACATACAGCTTTCTACATTTCTCTAATTTATGCTTCCAGAGAATAGAGAGGAAAGAGAACTTGGCTGAGGAGGATGTATGTTTGAATTGCACTGTAAATTGCCTCTGACAATGACATTCATACTTGCCAGAATTCAGCTGAGCAATATGGCTGCCGTGGCAATGCAAATTTATGCAGACCTATATAATTGCTGATGATGGAGGAGAGATAATTGAGCTTAATATTTGATGAGAAACATAGAAAAATTACAATTCCTCCTAGTCCCCAATTATCAGGATTTGAAGCTGAGTGCCACAATAAAATGAAATAAAATGAAAAAAATAATAACAGTGATGAGTCTCATCAAGAATTATAAACTAGCCAGGGGGAAAGATTCAAACCAGCTAAATAAAGGTAGGTGAAGAAGTAGTCCAGGAAACTCAGCCTGCGTCAAAACCAGAATACACAGAATGTCCCTAAATCACAACATTTAGGTTTTTTTAGATAAATCTGAGGCCATAGGACGAGGTCAGTGAAGGGATGGATTATTACCAAGAGCAGTCAGTGTGCCAGGACTACAAGAGCAGGCAGTTTTGAGCCAATGGAGCACAGAAGGTTTCTCATTTCTATTTAAATCCACCACCGGCCAGGGGGCCAGTTCTGTATGTGCAACAGAGCCCCGGATTGACACCTGTCTGCTGGAGTTTCGATGTGACAAAATCAGCTTGGCACACCCATGGGGTTTTGTTCTGGACATATGGAGACGAGACCAGCCTTGGCATCCTTGTCCTTAGATCGATTCTTCCTTGTTGCTAATTCAGTCAGGGGAGAGTCTTCAGTGTTAGTGAAGTCTCACCTCCCAAAATAAATACCATTTTATGCACACATCCATTCAGTGGAAGCTCACTAAGCCTTTCCAATTTTGAAATGAAGATTCTGCTCTTACTTAATGGTGTAGCATCACAGGCAGGAGCTTTGTGATGTAAACGGGAGCTTACAAATGGATAAAATGTAAATATCATTGCATTGTTGTGACTGTAGAGATATTTTTCCTGAGCCAGAACGCATTCTAGCATTCTCATATTTACTCACCACAAATTTGAATATATCCATATTTGGTTTTATATCTTACAAATTTCTGCTAAAAAAAAGATACTTTTTTTCCTTTTCCTTGTTATCCTTTCAGTCTTTAGTTAGAGACCTTATTGGACTTTTGATAATTTATTTCCCCTCCAGTGATATAAATTTAGTAATGGCAATGTCTTAATTCAAATAGGTGTTGAAATACACATTGATAGCTACAGATAGATGTTTTTATCTATATCTGTAAATATAGATATAAAAGTACATTTAATTTCCATCTGATCCCAATTGACTCTGATCTTATATTCAACTCATATTTCATGAAATAAATAATATGAATCTGCTTTAACAATAACATTCCATATTGAATTTGCTCTCCCTGGACTATGTGGTCAGAGTTGCCTCAAATTTGAGGGAACTACTCAAAGTAATTGGCTAACAATACATCAACTTCATAATCACTATCCCGTCTTCTGTTCACCTTGAACACAACTGCAATTGTTCCTATTACGGGCTCCAAGACCGACCCTCTCATGTATGTTTTTTCCTGTGATTATAGCCTCCTGGGAAATCCTGAAACAACACAGGTAAAATAGATAAGAGTCCTCACACTGAATCTGAAGAAACGCTAAAGATACCTCGATTTTCTGGCTTCGTGGAAGCAAGAAAAGTGGTCTCAAGCTCAGATTGATGATGCAAAATCCAAAAAGTTTAACGGTTATTATTTCACTCACTGTATTAGTTTCCGATGGCTGCTACCACAAATTAACACATACTAAAGACAACAGAAATTTATTCTGTCACAGTTTTGGAGGCCAGAAGTCCAAAATTACTATCCCTCGGCCAAAATCAAGGTGTTAGCAGAGGCACACTTGTTCCAAAGACACTAGGGGAGAATTCATTCCTTGTTTCCTCCAGCTTCTGTTGAGTGCTAGCATTCCTTGTCTTGTGGACACATCACTTCACTCTCTGCCTCATTGGTCCCATGGCCTTCTCCTCTTCTTCTGTGCATACTCTCTCTCTGTATATCTGCCTATAAAAACACTAGGGATTGCAATTAAATCCACTCAGATAATCCAATATAATCTCCCCATCTAAAGATTCCTAACTTAATCATATCTGCAAAGACCCTTTTTCTATATATACTAACATTTACACATTCTAAGGATTAGGAGCTGATATTTTGGGGGGAGGCGAGGGACTTATTTAGCCTATTATGTTCACATTGCATAATCTTTCGAAATTCTCTTCGCATTTAACCCCTCCCATTAACGTAGGAGCTCGCATCCCATAGTAAAAGACAGGAACGTTATTGAAAGAAGTGGGATGAGTGAGCCCTGCTCCCATTTCAGCAATGTATGTCCTCAGAGGATCCATCTGATTATTTTACCTTATTTATAGAGACTCATGGTTCCTTGCAAGGCACAGCCATGGCCAACTAGTTCTGAAACTAGTTCTGAAACGGTTCTAGATTCTTGGTACTCTGACAACTTCAGACATCACTGAGCTCATAGATATCTTTATAACCCTCCTGATCAAATTGATTAAAGGTGAAGATCTCTCCTTCATCCACTACAGCTACTTCTCACCATCTAGACCAGCAATTACCAAAGGGTTCACCGTAGATTGCTTTGGCCAAAAATGTTAATACATGATAATGGGGGAAAAATACATGTTTCATGATCAAATCAGTTTGGAAAATCCAGGATTAAAGAAATGATTAACTGTAGGAGATATTGAGAATATGTCGATAACAGTCTGTGAAACATTCAACTACACAAACATTACAAAGTAAACACAGGGTGGTTGTATCTATAAAAAAAATGAGAGATGTTACAGAATCATACTGTCCTGAAGCTTCAAAGAAAGAAGGCAGAGTCCACAGCAAAGTCTGAAATATCACCTGACTTCCACTTTCCACCTCTTCCAGCCTGATGCTCAATATCTACTCAGTTCCGCTTAAGCCACCGCCTATTTTAACTTGGCATGTATGCTGCCGACTCTCTGTAAATAATGAGAGTAATCAAATCCTACTCATTACAAACATTACAAAAATATGCCCTATAGCATGTCAATAGGTAGGACTAGATAAATATATGGAAGAAAGTATTTCCTGAGTGATCTGTAGGGTAGCATGGCCAGTTTTTACTTTGTGGGGCAAAAGAAAAGGAAAGTGTTCAGTGGCCTTCTGTACCTGGAAAGACAAGTCATCCTAAGATGTGCCCACCTAATTGCGGCTACTCCAATCAAAATATATATATATATAGATAGATAGATAGATATGTATATGAAAACCAGTGAGTGGCCTTTCTTTATGCTTCTAGAGGCAAATGGATAGGTCTTTTTGCTTGTAAGGTTATGTTGCTAATCGATATAGACAATAGTAAAAATAAGTATGGGGTCATTACAAACATGACAAAAATCTCTACTGTAATAGTTGAGTGGATTACCAGGAAGGGAAAAAAAAAGTCCAATATGCTCTTTCAAAGAGACATTAAACAATGGCCTTTGTAAGAAAGTGTCATTGCAGCCCTTGTGCCTTAAGGGTGCATCTTCCGCGTGAAAATCACAGTAGAAGCACTCAGATGCAAAGGATGCTGGGCACAAGGAAAGTATGTGACTTTATTTCTATTCTATCCACACATTTAAACATTTCAAAAGAAAACAACCTTGTTATAGCAAGCGGAAGACAGGGAGAATCACCACGTAACCGACAGGGCCAGCTGTATAATTTGCAAGGCCCAGTGCAAAATGAAAACGTGGGGCCCCTTGTTCACAGCTTGACAAAAAGCTTTCTCCTTTCTAAGTCTGTCTCTTGACCTGCCATGGAGGGGTTTTTCGCTTTCTGTTTAATGATGCACTCTCCCAACCCCAACCTCTGGCACTCAGGCCCTCGCACTACCATGGAGGGGGGGGAAGGTGACAGCCTGGGAGGGGCAGGGGAGCAGGTGCAGCGGAATGCATCCTGGGAAGGGGCAGAGGTGGCAGGAGGCAGGACCCCACATGAGCCAAGGCTCCAAGCCTCTGCCACATACTCCACTGACCCAGCAAACTTCACTTACAGTGAACAGATTCAAAGATTAAATCATTAGGAATTTCAAGATGGCAATGGCAGAGCCTTAAACCCAAGTGCTGTGCAGCTGCCCTGCTCACACGCCCATGAAACCAATCCTGATAATCGAGAGGGTCCAGGTCCAGGGCATGTGTGGACTGATTAGATGATGACAAACGAGAGCTGACGGCGCCCCTGGAAATCGCTACTCTGGCACTGCAAAACCCGCCTTTCCATATTCTACCTCGCTCTGCTGAGCTGCCAGGACAGAACCAACGAAATTTAACCAAATCTGCAGTGAAAGTGAGACTTTATGGGAAATACTTCTGAGTTGGTTCATTTTTTTTCCCTTTTTATTATCGGTGACACATTTAATTAGCAGGTTTGCTGTTACTGGATATAAAAAATTTTAGGGAGTAAATCTATTTTTTTTACCAGTTTCCACCTATTAAAACATTACATAAGCCAAATTTACTTTATTAATCACTATAATGCCAAGGAGATCCACAAATTTTAATCTAATTTTCGTTAAATTTAATTTCCCACTACTCGCTAGTCAATTGTTAATTTTTGAAAAAAAGAAGATGATGTAGTATCTGGTATATGATAAGGGAATTTGAATGATTTTGCCTGGTTATTTTATGTATCTGCTGGAATTATCTAAGAAAATATTTATATATTGTTGAATTTGTTTCATCCATTTGGTAAAAATTCACAGTACAGGACTTGAGGCCCATCAATTTCACAAAGAGGACAGTTAGTGACTTTTTAAAAAAAATATTAGTTTTCTTTGCCAAACTCTGAGAATCTAGAGTACATTTAATATGTCATCAAAAAGATTAAGTCCTTAAAACTAGAGGAGGCCGTTAGTAACAAAGGATTATTAATGAGAACAGCAAAGTTTTATTATAACTTCCTTCAGTACTTTCAAAATTACGAAATGATTTATAATGTTCCAACAAGGGAATACTATAGCATCAAATGCAGTCTTGTTAACTGTAAAGCATCTAATTTTTGAACAGATGTACTATCCCTATTCAGCCACCTCTAGGGGCTAATTCAGAACCACAGGGTTTAATTTGAGGGAAAAAAAGAGTAATTTTTTTCTTAGTAGTAGCACAGATTCAGCCTGCTCTGTTGCAATTTTAGGAATAGGACGGAGAAAAATAGCACCATTTGTGTCCCAGCAGCAAAAATACCTGAGGGGATAAAGCTTTGGAAGGGCTTTTATCTATTATTATTTTCAATCCAACTGTAAAGATCTGGAAAGATCAACATAAGAGACTAAAGTGGATAAAACAGCACAGTGAAACTGAGTTTCCAATGGGACAGACATTCAGCAGGAGACAGGATTCATTATCTTTGCAGAGGGAGCTGATAATATAGGATTTCTGGAAAGAAAAATAAAAATTGCACTCTTTAGAGTGAGCTCTTCAGACCAGCCTTAAATTGTTGCCTTTTAATTTCAAGCAGAGCCAACAGAGTAAAGAGAATTGTTGACTTAACATTGGGTAAGATTCGAACATCTGGGTCTCCTTAACCAACATCATTAAAGGAAATATTAGGTAGCCCTGATTATAAAGCCCAACCCTAAAGCCTATCTTTCTTGCAGGGTTTCACATCCTCCAACTCTGACATGGAGCCATTTATTTATTAACTGTTCTTTACCCTGTGAAACAAATTATTACATTGACGTTAGGAATATTACAGACTTCTTCGTGAAGGCCTATAAGATAAAGTTGTCTCAGGTCCACGTATAATGGAAAAATATGAATATATTATATTAAGCAAATTATTTATTTTTATCCTATGATCATTAAAAATCATATATTTAGTAAAAATCATATTATTAGTGTTCCCATCTCTCCTACCACAGATCCTCTAAGCACAATTTGTTCACTTATTTAATTAGCATCTATTTATTCTCTAGGTAAACTTGTATACTGTCTCATTTTCTCTCTGGAATGATGTACACTATTAATTATCAAATTGTTATTATTATCATTAATAATTTAATTAAGCTTCATTCTTTTAACCAGTTGATTTGGACCAATCTAATATTATAGTAACAATATGTATCAGATTTACAATTTCTTTTTAAAGGAGACAAAATTAAAATTCACACAAAAATTTAATTTGTTGAGTTCACCTATTTGAAAATCTCATCTTCATTTAATCATAGGACAAAATTTTCCTTTTGTGAATAATATCTTCGAAACATTGGTTAAGTCTGTACTATCTCAGGGCGTTCTTTATATCTGGAACAGAATGACCAAAGACCTATCAAAAGCATTTATCTTAAAGCAACTGATAGATTGCTTAAACTACTGTTATTTTTGCTGTGTTCTTTCAAGCATTCATTTTTAGCAGGTAATGCAAAATGAGCACAGTCTGCTTGAAATCTGTTTGGTTTCATTCTAAAACTATTGTGTAAAGTTAGCCACAACTTTCGAGTAAATTTATAGCATATAAAACTTAAATGGGAAACAGATTGACACAACTAAGTCTTTTTTCTTACAAAAATAAAAGTCATACAAGAATATTAAATTTAGTCAAAAATATGAACACCTGCATTGCCACACTTCAGTTCTTGAAAATCAGATGTCCCTTACCATATTTTCTTCAGTTTGTCAATTTCAGCCTCATGTACAATTTCATAAAAGCATGATGCAGAGATTCTTCTGAAACAATGTAATTGATTCTAGTTGCCAAAGTAGAGGGCACTCCCATAGTTTTGATTTTTCACCCTATTATAATAAAGCTTTTTTTTCTGGTCCTTTTTTAAGCTTTTTTTTTTAACTTCAAAATATTATGAGGATAAAATGTTATAATAAAGCTTTTCGTATTACTCAGTCCCTCTTAGTGTGGGCAATGTTAACACTGTTGAAAATCTGGTTCACACACTCCCTCTGCTGGGCAATAGCTATCTTCCTCAAGCTTAAGGACATCCAAGTACATTGTCTCTTCCTGGAAAATGCGGTTCCCTTATATACAGATTTTCTGTGGCAGGATTTTAGCTCACTGTGGCCTCGAACTCCAAGGCTCAAGCTATCCTCCTGCCTCGGCCTCCCAAGTGGCTGGGACTACAGGCTTACACCACCACACCCACCAGCCCATACGTCCTTATAAAGAACCAAGTTACCTAATTTAGCTATGAACAAACAAGTAAATGAAAACTTCTTTAAAACATACGTTTTTATTGAGCTCCTTATTATTGAATTCATATTAAGTGTAAAACCTTTCTTCTTGCCAAATTTCAACCATCTTAAAGAATTTTATGGCACTATCATATTTTTCCCCTCCTCTCTTTCATTGCCTTCAAATTAATCTGGTGAAAAGTACTATCTTTTTCTTCACTCACAATAGCCACTTTTAAAGTCTTTTACCACAGTTTTCTACTTGTAAGACAACTAACTGCATAACCTCTGATGTCATAGACTACTTCCTAAATATTTGGAATATTAAATATAAAAATTAAAAGCATACACAGAAAATTATTCATTGCTTTCCTTCTATTTACAAAAACTCATCTTCGGTTAATTAATGCACAATATCTTTCTTTTAAGGCTTTAATCCCCATTCCTACAACTGCCTTCCAAGTTCAGGTCATCTTCATTTCATGTTTATATTTCTTTACTTACAGTTCTTTCCTGGCTCTAATGATGGTAATTATACTGCTACAAGGAAAGTTTCCGTAAACCAGGAAAAGGTCCCTAAACCCAAGGTAACAATTTCATTCCTCTGCTCATAAATCTCTAGTCATTTTGAAACAAAACATGTATAGTTTATTTCCTCCATTAGCTTTTAAGGAAGTGGTAAATCCCCACAACTTAGACACAAAATTTTGCACCTGGATACATATGTATTGTTCTGGAGAGAGGGGCTGGTGGCTTTCATTAGAGTATCACGAAGATTCATGACACTCTCCAAAGCATAAGAATTTATTTCTTCTCTGCCTGCATGTACCTTGCACTCCATACAGGTGATGTATATACCTCACTGGTACCTCTGCCTGCTGGGTCACACACCCAGAATGGCCTCCCTTTCCACATCCATCTGTCCAGGCCTGTCCTTCCCTCAGGACACAGTAAAATACCATCTTCTCCATAAAGCATATTCCAACTGCTTTAACCCATACCGACACTCTGCTTTCTGAATTCCTATTGCCCTATAAACAGTAGCACTCTATTTAGCACTTAATTAGTCTCTAATAATTTTCCAGTTGTTATTATGCTCTAATAACCATTTCCTAATATTTGTGTCATGAATATGGGTTTTATTTCCCTAAATCAGGCTGAACATCTCCATCTTATTCCTTAGTATGTCTTTTTCATCCGTTTCATTGTGAGCTCCCTCGGGGCAGAAAGCACACTGTTCACATACCCAACGCCCAGCGCACACCCAGTGCAGAGATACCCTAAAGGTTGGATGAATAATTAATTATAAATTCTCTGAAGGAAACAAATACCTCATTATTTGGCTTTCTTCAATTTATAGGTATTCAAAGAGATATTTATGGGTTTAAAAAAGATATTCCTAGCATATTCACAATCTAAGCTTTTCCTTATTTTAGAAATAAATCAAAAATAAAAAGATTTCACTCTACAAGTGCTATGGCATGTCCTGGAAGTTATAAAACCTAAATACTTCAGTCTCTAAGGAAGATACATAGTTCGCTACAAAATATTTGAAATTATGCCAAAAAAATGGGTGACAGAAAACCCAAAATATTGGTTTTGTGGTGACTATATCCATATTTCCCATGGGTGATGTTACAACAGGGTGGTAAGTGCTCAGATTACAAGGTACAAAGAAATGTCTTGTCTCATTGTTTTCTTTTTGGCCTCTATGCAATAGTTTGCCATCTCATCCGAGGCTGTCCAATATAACATAAATTTTTCATTAAAAAGATATGAGGAGTGACAACAAAAAAGGCAGAATGCAAAAGACCTCAGTTTAAACACTTGAATGTATTAATGGCAAACAAAATTAACTAGCTATTCTCAACCCTGAACACCATCCAAATTAACTGGAAAGCTTTCAGAATACTACAAATGTCAGGGGCCCAGCCCCATATTTAATTAGTCTGAGGTGGGATCTACATATTTTTTTAAGATCCCCAGAGAATTGTAATGTGAGGTTAGGTTTGAGAACCTCTGCACTAAATCTAATCAAAATTGTATCTAAACAATGTCTTTTGAGATAAATTACATAACTCAGTAAACTCTAATTTCTGTAATATATTTTCCAGGCATGAATGAGGAAAGATGAGTCAAGGAGTGAGGAGGGAAAACAGGAAAAGGGAAGATGAGAAAGATCACAAGGAAGAGGAAAGTAAGAGAGAAGATGTGGCCCCAGCCATCCTCAGACTAACAATTAGGAAAAATGTTGCTCTAGAGTTCTACAGCTCCTAGACATTAGCTAGAGGTCTACTAGCCCTTCAAAAGACCATTTTATTAAATTGTTTCCTAAATTATTTCTTCCAAAGTCCCTTGAAATTTAGATGTGGTTTGCAAACCTAGATGGTGATCAGAGTCAATTCAGACTTTTCTTTTGAATACACATTTCTTGTCTCACCTCCAAAGATTCTGATTCAGTCGAATTGCAATGAGGTTCAAAAGTTTGTATCATCGGATGTTTTCTAGGCATGCCACAGTCAGCACTACTGATCTAGATTACTAGAAAATAAACTCTTGGAGGGCAAGACTGTGCCCATTTCAGGGTTTCTTAAGTATGAACTTTTTCGAAATACACACACCCATACCCAACCCAAGAGATACTCATTCAGTAGGCTGAGCTTGCCCTGAGACATTTATAGGTACATTTACATTTTTAAAGTACCATAGATAATTTTGAAGTATCCAAAGTTGAAAACCTCCAGTGTAACAGATGATAAAAATTTCAATGAATAGTTGTTGAATGAGCAAAAAAGGATTGACTATAAATCCTTGTGGCCTTTGCCTTCTTTTAGTCTTACATCTCACCTTGCTTTTAATTTGTAATAATATTTTAATATCTATTCCTTGCTACTGGATGCTCTTTCACAAGAATTGGTCTCCTACTTCCTAAGAAGATTTGATAAAGACAAAGATCAATCTGATTTGCAGATATTTTCTTCATAAAGTCAAGATATCAAATGGCAGTGGATAATGTTATGTCTACAACTTGTCTAATGGTGTATTCCATTCTTCAATGAAAGCGTTGAAAAATCCCAACTTTGGTAGATATCTTGGAACGAAATGTACGGTTTGGTCGTTCTGCAAGCCGAGCATCGATAAGTGAACTAGATAGTAAAATAATATGCAATCTGATCATATCATCAACTTACTAAATCAGAATCTTGGGACAAGGGAAGGATGTCTTGAGATTATATATTTTTAACTAGCACTTGCAGGTGATTCTATGATTAAGCAAGTTCTGGAAACACTAAACTAGGGGGAAAAATGAAGAGAATGTAGGAATAACCACATAGTGCTTAATCTAATAAAAAAAAGAAAAGCAGATGATCATCACGTTACTTAATGTAGATCAAAAGGCATTAAAACAGTGCCTTAGATGTAAGGAACAAAGAAGACCCTATTTCACCAGAGCATATGGTATTGTTGTAAAGAAGTGTAGCTTTTAAAATGAATTAAGATAGTTAGATAGAAATAACAATATTTGATAGTACAACAAAATGACTATAATCAATAATAAGTTAGGGTATACTTCAAAATAACTAAAGGAGTAGAATTGGAATGTTCTTAACACAAAGAAATGATAAATGCCTGAGGTGATGGATACCCAAATGATCCTGATCTGATTAGGTCACATTGTATGCCTGTATCACATGTACCCTATAAAGATATACAACTGTTACGTACCCATAATAATTAAAAATAATAAATTTAAAAAAAATTAAAAATAAAACTAATCATTCTCATTGAATGTGCCCATTCCTTCCACCTTAAGAAATTATTTGGACCAGGTAACAGTAAAACCACAAAACAATATTTAATAAAATAAAAAATGCCAATTTATAAAGATAAAAGGTAGAAATTACATCCATAAAGCTCTGACTAATGAATGCTACAAGAACTGAACTCAAAGCTTTGCCCTGAGCTTCCTAGCAGCCTAAGTAAAGGGGAAATTTTGTTATGACACATAACTCAGAGTCTAGTAGAAGAAAGTACATCAGTTCAGTTTATGAGGAGAAACAAACATTTTCTTAAATGTTTAGGAAAATGTGTGTGTTAGGAAAAATTTATCCCAAAGGTCTTTATATAAGGAATATCGAGCAAGTAATAGGCCATGAACTCTAAAGCAATAAAGAATAAAGAATGTAATTCAACATACAATCATTTTTCATATCAAAGCCTCAGTAAAAGCAAAAGACATAATGATTTTGTAAAGGTATGAGGACTTCCGGTAACTTTCTTGAATAGAAGAATGATTAGTATCACATTATAATTCAGAAAATCTTGAGAAATTCAGTCCATTAAGCCATTCCCTAAATTAATCACACATTTGCTGTTTAAAAACAAAAAGTAAATTCCTATACTGTTCCCTAGAAACTCTGAGTTGGGGCCAGGAATCTACATGTAGAACAAGGGATTCTCAGGTGACTGTGGAGGCACATTAGGAGAACCACCTCCTGGAAATGCCACTTTCGAAAATCACTTGTTGCTGTTGCTGGGGTCGGCCTGCTTTAAGATGGTAGAAGCCGGTGAGGGACTGGCAGATTGACAGTCGCAGGAAGCATGGTCTCTGGGGTCAGTTTGTCCAAGTGTAGTCCGTTCCCCTTGGGAGCTCGCTAAAAACGCAAATTGTTATGGCTCAGTCCAGGGCTGGGGATGCTCTATCTTTGGGTGAAACGTAGGAATCTGCATTTTAACTGATACAATTGCACAGTAAAGTTTGAAAACCTTTGTTCTAGCTATTGAGCATATAAGTGGGGAAGAAGAGATAAAAAGATGCTTTATTAGGAAAAGTGAAGTTCCTGACTTGAAATAGGACCATTGAGGAGGGAGGCCTGCTGGAGGAGTTCTCACAAGCAGAGTCAAGATTTCTTACAGAGCAATTTCAGAGCTGTTTCAGCCCTCAAACCAGAAATCAACTGAATGTTGTGCCATCCGTGATGAATAATTAATCTAAAGTTTCCAGCACCTTTCAGCTCCAGGAAGTGTCCTAATATAGTAGCAGTTGGCACCCAGACCTGTGCTTCCAAATACAATCATCCTTCCTCTGCAATCCCTCTTAAACAACACCAGAGCCAGAAGAGACTTTTCAGTTCATTTAATGAAATTTTCTCAATAAAAAATTCTGAGGCCAAGGTCATGCCTGAGGTGACACAGCTAATTTGGGCACATATAGCAGAAAACTCTAGGTTCCTGATACTGCCACAGCCAGCTCCTTCTATTAGAGACTTGCTATTTCAAATGAAGGTTGTTACTGTTTTTTTTAATGAAAGGCTTAACCTAGGGGTTATGGAAGCAAGAACTTAATTCTTTTAATATACTGTCTTTTATATACTAAGAAGATACTGGCCTATCCTCCTTAAATGTTGATTTTTTTTTTTTTTTAGGGAGGGGACTTAATACTGACTTTGATTTGGGTTTTTATTTCCTGTGTTTATTGTTGAGTTTGGGTTTGAGAGATAATACATTAGCCAACCTCTTTACCCAGACTCCACATTCAGAAGTTTACCACTTTGAGTGGGGATGAAACCCACGCCTTTGAACCCAAATGGCCTGCTTGTTGGTCCTAAGTATTATCTTGACTTTCGTAGTATAATGTTGTAAACCCAGATGGCTCTATGTCAACCAGGAACTTACCCCTTGGTAAAAAGAAAAAAAAGTTTTTTTCTGACATTTTCTAACAGTAGTGCCCAGCTTTCCAGATGTGAATTAATCCTACCTGTACATGGGTTTATCCCAAATAACCTAAATATAGATCTAACCCTGACAAGACACACCCTGACTCTATCTTAAAAAAGCACTCAGAAAGAAATAATACTTTTTCACTAGTTTTTATCTGCAACTGTGTTATTCGTAAGTCTTCCTAATTATTTATAAATCTGTTTTTAAAAAGATGCTTTTAACGTGAAAAATCAAAATAAATAGTAATTATTTTTCTGAAACTTTTAGTGAGTTTATATGTATTTGTACACTTTCTTTTTCCTTTTACTTACATTTATCTGAGCATCAGCCTTGTTAGAGTTTGATTGGGGAAGAATAGTCTTAAAAGTCTGCTACTGGCAGCTCTGAGGATGAGAAAACATCAGCACATATCTCAGGAAAACAGGCTTAGCAAACAAGCCCCTGCACTTACCAGAGGCTGGGCAGCTCTGAGCATAAGTGCTATTTTACCTGAGACTCTATTCTAGGAAAGGACATTTTTACTAAATCTTAAAATAAATAATGTTGTGAACAGGTATCTCTTGTTTAGAATTGTGGAATTTAAGAAAAGCTATCCAATGGGATAAGCATAAATGAACAAATTCCACCAAAAAAAAGTTGAAATTTGGTGTGATTTCTATACTCATGAAGGAAACTTTGTCAGCTAAGATAGGTAGAGTTATTCTTAAGAATTTTGATTCATGAAGATTATGTTTTTGAAAGACCACATACCATGGGCAACAGTATCCAATAAAAAATAAACAGATAAAAACAGATAAATAAAAGACCACTTAATAATTCAGGATCTATAGCCAAAATAGAAGCTTTTCATCGATTTTCATCAATTTCATCCACACAATACATGTCAACGGATTATTTATTAGTTGCTATGCATTGCTTCCCAGGTTACCAATTGGAAAAAATCCTTCATATTCATTCAAGAAACATTTCCTATAAGTCTTCTTAGATTCTGAGATTCGGAATACAAAGAAAAATAAGATCTGAGCTCTTCCTTTCTAGAGTCTGTTGACATGTAAGAAAATGATTACAATTTCTTGTGGTTAAGTGCTAGATGTTTGGACGCAAGCAAGCTCTTGAAGCAGTCAACTTCTTTCCTGGGTCAAAAACAGAGATTTATTTCAAAGCCCTCTCCAAAGTGAGGGTTATAGGATGAGGATTTGTGCAAGTCTGAGAAGGCCTTACTAGCAAAGAGAAAGCAGGACTACGTATGCAAAGACAGTCACAAACAGGCTTAGCATGCTCGGAAGACAATATTTGGCTGTGTGTGT
Organism: Avahi laniger; assembly: GCA_963575035.1. Classification (NCBI taxonomy): domain Eukaryota; kingdom Metazoa; phylum Chordata; class Mammalia; order Primates; family Indriidae; genus Avahi; species Avahi laniger. Next base: position 14,523 of record CAUYSK010119244.1, read on the forward strand.
ATATGTGTGTGTGCCTCTATGTTGGGGGAGGGAATGGAAGAAGATTACGGCAGAAAAGCAAGTAGAAGCCAGATTATAAAGGGTTTTATATGTTCAGTATTCTGTGAAATGACTTTGTTTCTAAAACTTTATTCTGTAAGTGTTGAAAGTTACAGAGAACCTAAACTAATGGAGTGGCTGTAGCGATAAACATGATAAAAAATATATGCAAGGTATTTATTTAGTTGTAATATGT
>CAUYSK010119245.1:0-10078 GCA_963575035.1 Avahi laniger
GTGGAACTGGGGAGAGGAGGAACTGCCAAACAGCCATCCTTCTCCTTGGGGTGGAAAGGTGTCAGCTCAGTTAATAGTGAATCATTGCAATGCAGCTTCTTGCTTGGAATTTTCTAAAGTTCGGCAACTCTTTCCAGTTCCAGAATCCTGGGATATTAAATCAGGGCCCTTGCTGGCCTTGCCCACTTAGACGCTAAGATTTGCTAGGACAACATTCAGAGGCCAGGATGTAGCTAAAGGGGACGCTGGAGGGGGTGGATAGCACACTCTCTAGTGGCCTCTTTCCTGTAATTGTTTTTAAGATAATGTGTTGACATCACGGGTGTTAAGATTATGTTAAGAACACCTTTGGGAAGTGGAGTGAAAGCAGCAATTGAAATGTCCGTGGACAGATGGGCAGACAAGGAGGAAGGCAGCCCATGGGGGCAGCATGTTGAAGTGCCAGCTCCCCCACCCCCCAAGGACACAGGCCTGCCTCGTGCTTCTGCCCACACCCTTGCAGGTGCCTGTTCCTGGTGGTGGTCTTTGTCCATGTGTATTTGTAAGCACTGACACACGATAAGCTTTTCTTTTGTCTTGTCTTTCACAGAAACTTGACTTATCCCTGACATTCTGTGTAATCTCCATGTGCTGGAGAGTAAGGTGTTCTGTAGAGAGCGAGAGGAGATCTAGTACAGGAGATCTAGCTTTGAGCACTGGCAGTATTCTTGGTGGTCTACGCACGCGGGCCACTAAGCTGTGGGCTGATTTATCATGTAGCCACAGGTGAGTAATACAATGTCTATTGAGTAAAAGGAGGATTTCGGTCTCAGCCACACATTGGGATCAGAAAAAGCAGCCTCTAGCGCCCCAGTCCAAGTTAACAATGCAAATTCCTTCCTCCTTCAAGGTGAGCCCCCCACCTGGCCGTGGGTGGTGGTAGTCATGGTTGGTCAGTCAGAATAGGGCAGGGTATGCTGCGGTAACAAACAACTCCCACGTTTCCGCGGCTTAAAATAACATAGGTTTCTTTCTTGCTCTTGTTCATGCTGCTTGCCCTGTGCAGGTCACAGGAGTGGCTCTGCTTTTCCCGGAAGTACTCAGCCCCAAGCTGACAGAGCAGCCACCATCTAGAAAGTTGCTGGCCACTGCCAGAGGGAAAGCGTTCTAGAGGCTCTTGCACAGGCAATGCAGTGCTTTCACTTAGAGGCAAAGAGGATCAGGATATACCACCCCAAATAGCAACTTTGGCATGAGGATTATTTTGAGCTGAAGGCAATTATGAAACAGCAGACAGAGGGAAGAACCCTCTCCCCTCCCTTTTTCTTTCTAAAAACAGGTCATAAATTTCCCTTTGTGAAGTTTTCCTCTGCCATCTCCCATACCAGGAACAGGAGAACAGCTCTCTACCAACAGAGACTACCTCCTATCACTGGAGACTCACCAACTTGAGTCTGCACAACAAACCTTACTGAAATAAGTCACCCTTGTCTTCTACTAGTTTCTCCCATGTATTTACCTTCCTGCAATTTACAGCCCCTTAAGTAGCTCAAACTTCTTTTCCTGTGTCTTGGCACTTTTCCACAATGTATCGCCCTTTTTAAAAGTGGTATATAAGCTCTCGAGCTTTCTCTTATTTTCTGTGAAGCTCCCGTGTGCATGCAAAATAAACCATTTCTCTTGTTAATCTATCTCTTGCCAGTTTAATTCTCGGGCCCCAGGCACTGAACCTGAGAGAGTAGAGAAAAATGTTTTTCCCTCTCCTCCAAAAGAGATCTCATGTCCTTGACTAGGGCTAGTCACATGGCCACACCTTACGCCCAGAAGTTGGAGTGACAGAGTGTGTCCAACAGCATTCATGGCTGCCCCAGAGGGCCCTTGCCGCCCTTCCTGTCCAATGGTTGTAGTTATAGCAATCACATTTTACTAGGCGTTTATTATTTGTCAGGTGTTGTACCAACTGCTTGATATAAATTATCTCCATTATCTTCCCAGCAGTCCTGTGAAGTAGAAACTATTACCATCTCCCCTGTTTTACAAAGGGGGAAACTGAGGTACACAGAGGCTAAATATCTTACTGAAGGTCAGACAGTAACTGGTGGAACCTGGATTCTAACTCCAGCATCTGTCTTCAGAGCACCCAGCTCCCACCTGCGCAATCTGCTGTCTGTCTGATCTGAGCTGGAGCTATTAGCACCATCAAAGATATTCTGAAAATACTGAACCTCGAGAGAAACGTGGGTCAGTGTCTTGGTATCCTCTCTCCTGGGAAACTCCTTAGTTTTTGCGCAAAGTTGCTGAATTTCTACCCAGAGGCCTTTAGCTTCACATATTGAGTGGTAAGGGGAGTGTGGTGGGTACTGGGATGGCAATTCTCAAGTCTAAAGGAAATTTTATTTTGCCAAAATGAAACGACAACAATAGCATATAACATTTATCAAGGGTTTACGATGTGCAGCTAGACTTACTGTAAGTCCACTACATTTATTTAATCTTTATAACATTCCTATGAGGTATAGGTACTGTTTTTATTCCCATTTTACAGATGAGGAAACTGAGACACAGAGAGTTTAGGTAAGTTGCCTAAGGTCACATTATTGGTCAGCACAGGAGCCAGCAAACCTTTTGGAAAGGTATGGGATTGAGGAATGGGTGGAGTTCATTTTCTTGCCCAGCCCCTTAACATGGTTTCAGATGATTTTTAGGATGGGGATCAGCTCTTTCATTAGAATGTGTTTCTTAATCTTTTAATTTGGAACTAGAAGCAGCAGTACAACAGAAAACGGGACATTTGGAGACAAATGGCCACCGAAAGCCCAAAGTGATGCTTAATGAAGGACACCTGCTCTAGTGTTCAGAGATGGAGTGGTTTGCATTTGGCATATCTGTCAATGAATGTTTTTAAGAACTTAAAAATGTCTGGTTCTCTTAAGTGTCTTAAATGGTCCCCCTTCTATCTCATTGACTACTCGGTGCTACCTGCTAAGAAAGGGCATCCTGGGCCCTGCTTGTCCACAACTGCCTCGGCTGTTCGCTTAGCCTAAATTCTGGCTTGAAGGCCTTGGAATCAATGAAGTTGGTTGTTTGTTGAAACAATTTCAAAATTAAAGAAAACTTCAAGTATATTACAAAGAACTTTTCTTTTCCTGTACCACTTGAGAGTACCTTGCTGTAGTGATGTCCAAGTTCCCTGAATGCAGTCTGTTTTTCTCCCCAATAAACAAGGATGTTCTTCTATAACAGAGACTCTCAAAGGGAAATCTCTGAATGAACAGAATCAGCGTTGTCTGGTAACTTGTGAGAGGTACACATTCTGGACCTCCTGACTGAGAAACTCTAGTGTGGGGGACAGCAATCTGTGTCTTAGCAAGTCCTCCGGGTGATTCTGATGAGCACTCAAGTTTAGATGCCAGGAGTTTTGTAGAGTGTCCTATATGACCTCAGTGGAGCCATCAAAATCAGGAAATTAATACCATTGCATTATTGCCATCTATTCGCAATCCGTTTACATCCTGCCAATTTCCCCAGTTTTCATGTCCTTCATAGCAAAAGGATGACAGCCAGACTCTCCCACTGCGTTTGCCGTCTTCCTTCAATATCCTTCAGTTTGCAACAGTTCCTTAATCTTTTCTTAATCTTTTCTGGGTTTTCATAACCTCGACACCTTTGAAGATGACAGGCCAGTGATTCTGTAGTGTGTTCCTCAATTTGCCTTTGTCTGGCGTTTCCTCACGGTTAGATTCAGGTCTTGCACCTTTGGTAGAAATATCACGGACATCATGCTGAGTTCCTCTCACTGCAGCCCGTCAGGTGGTGGCCAGTTGCAATCTGCCCCATTTCTGGAGATGTTCACTTTGATAAACATCTTGAAGCTGCCATTTTATTTTTGTAATTAATAAGTATTTTGTGGAGAGAAATTTTGAGATTATGTGCATACACTCTTTATTAAACCTTCCATTTATTTATTTATTTATTTATTGTTTGTTCGTTTATCATCCATCCATCCATCCATCCATTTATTTATGTGGATATGGGGCTCATGGTCAGATGTGAGATTCGAGAGCAGGCTTGCAAAATGAATTTTCTTGTTTCCATAAACTACATACGTCTGCATTGGGGAAGGAGGGGTGAATTTGAAGGAGGGAGGGGAGAGGAAAGAGTGGGAAACCTCTGGCCTGGGCTGGGGGTTGGGGCTGATGACAGGGATCTTTTGTGGAGAGTACCAGGGAATCCTGTGTAGGTCACTCAGCTGTCCTGCTTGTTGTCACCAACAGCCAGTAGTCAGCCTACCAGCTATGAGTGTCATCCTGTTCAGGCTATTTCTCTGTCCCCGTCATAACTTGACACTGATCATGGACCATTGTAAGTCTTTGGGGATAGAGATTGGGGAAAATACAGCCCTTATCAGGTTGAGACGATGGTGGAAGACTAAGCCTGCCTCTTGATCAAGATGGGGCTAAGGAGGGACTGGCTAGGACACGTGGATGCCTTTTGGGCTGGGACAGGGGCTGGCCCACAGTCCCTTCTCCACTGTTGTTACTGTAGTAGATGCATTTGGAAAGTCAAATTTCAGCACAGCATCCCCCCAGCCCGGTTCTGTTAGCACCATGGAAGCGTAATTCTAAATAATAAACTTATGCCTCAGTTTCTTGATTTTTAAAATTTAAATTGTATTATTGACACTTTAGTAAAAGAAAGGAGGATGTAATTCACTTCCATTACCCTTTTTATCTGATCCCTCTTCTGTTCCCTTGTTTTTCATTGAATTTTTTAATCTCCACTTTGTAAGATGAGAAATTTAGTGCCTTGCACTGTATCACCTTCCTCCACCTCTCAGCTGGTCAATCATATCGATACATTTTTATCAATAAGGTTTATAGCATTTATATTATGTTACATTTTAATGAAATAAAAATCAAGGTTCAGCAATATTATAATATTTACTGTAGAACAAGTTAGTATTATTAGACCCTTACAAAAAGCATATATAATGTATCACTAAACATGGGCCATTCAAAGGAAGACACTCCAAGCTTCAAGGTCAAATGTATTTTTTTTCAAATCATACCTTTGTTTGCTTTCTGTTTGTAATATAACTTTCCAGGAACATGTATATGCTTTACCGAAAGTTTATAATTGTCTTTCTTTTTTTTTTTAATTCTTATTGGCTGAAGAAACATATGACTTCACCATATTCCTAAGCTCATTCAGCTTTTTAGAGCAAACCACTTTTTAAGCTGCCCAGTGTCTTTCTTGGCCTGCTGCACAGCTGTTAACCTGGGATTTCTTTTCATGGCATTTTCAGTTTATTTTTCTGTTTCTAGGATCCTATATCTTAATTTTTCTTTTTTGTTGTTTTGTTTTTAAATTTTTATTTCAACATATTATGTAGGTACAAATGTTTAGGTTACGTATATTGCCCTTGCCCCACCCGAGTCAGAGCTTCAAGCGTATCCATCCCCCAGACGGTGCTCACCACACCCATTAGGTGTGAATATACCCATCCCCGCCCCCCCCATCTGCCCGACACCGGATGAATGTTATTACTGTATATGCACTTAAGTGTTGATCAGTTAATATAATAGTTTAATAATGAAAATGGTGAATATTATGTGCACTTAAGTGTTGATCAGTTAATGCCAATTTGATGGTGAGTACATATGGTGCTTGTTTTTCCATTCTTGTGATACTTCACTTAGTAGAAGGGGTTCCAGCTCTATCCAGGAAAATAAAAGAGGTGCTACATCACCATTGTTTTTTGTGGCTGAGTAGAACTCCATGGTATACATATACCACATTTTATTAATCCACTCACGTATTGATGGGCACTTGGGTTGTTTTCTTTAATTATTATTTTTGTCTGCTTTGTGATAGTCATCTACTTTCAATAATTTTTTCAGAAGGTGTTTATGGAAGGTGAACTCTTTGAGTTCATGCTTGTTTGAAAATGTCTTTTATTTTGCCCTTAAACTTGATTGGTAGTTTGACTCAGTATAGACGCCTACATTCGAAATCATTTCTTCTTCTCAACTTTGAAAACATTGTTTCATTGTTTTCTAGTATCCCAAACAGCTATAACATTGTCAATTTTTAAATTTCAAACTATCCATTGTAGGCAACCTGTTTTCCCCTGATTCTGGATCTTGTTTTTAATTTAATGTTTGTAAGTATTAGGGAAGTTGTGATGACTTGAGTTTTGAACAAATTTCTTCAGTTATTTCTGTGATGAATTTATGCCTTCCGCATTCTCAAACTTTCCATGGAAATTCCTTTCCAGGGCTTCCATGGGATGTATATGGCCCTTCTGAATCTATCCTCTTTTATTTTCTCTCTCCTTTGTTCTAAGCTTCAACTTTTCACTCTTCAATCTAGTAATTTTTTAATGTTTTCTTCCAGTCATTCTACTGAATATTTTATTTCAGCAATGATTTTTTTTAATTCCATTAATTCTGTTCTTAGATGATTCCCTTTTCAGAAGTATGATCTTATCATCTGGAAACAATATCTTCTCTGACACTAATTATATATTTTTATTCCTTTTACAATTTTCCTTGAATTATTGGGTCCTTCAGGTTCAGTTTTATACTAGTTTATCTTTTTCTTATGGTCTTTCCATTTTTTCTCAGATGTCCGATTATTCCTGGTTACACATTTATATTTACGATGGAAAGACTGTATTGATCAATGGGTAGTCAGGTAGATTTCCTCTGTCAGTACAGAACTGAATGAGAGCAGAGAATGCACCCTGTTTATGTGGGCAGGGCTTGTCTGTTACAAGCCTTTGCTTCAGGATGTCCAGGTAAGGATCTGAAAGCAGACAGCTTCCCTGGCCTCTGATGGTCTTGCCCTTGGGCTGACAGCTCCCCTAAGAGCCCTGGCTTGCACCAGTTGAATTGCTGAGTTTGTTCAGAGAGTATTTCCGTGGCTTCAGCCTAGGAACAAATGCCATATGCTTAGTTCTTCAATCAATGACTTTGATTTCTGTCCCTCATTTCATTTCTGTTCTAGGTTCCTGCCGACTTGGAAGAGCTCTTCCATGGAGCAAGGCTCCCTGCTCCATTGCAGTGTTCTTTGGTGGATGCTCCAAGCAGCGGCATTTCTGCTAGTTCATCCAGTTTGACTTCTTCCATCTTTCAGAAATCTGTTAGAAACTTTGGTCTACTGGAGTCCCTCCCTACAGATCTCTGAGGAATATAGTCCTTTTCTTACTGCCACTACAACTCCTTTTAGAAATAGCAGGAGAAACATGTGCTTTTAGCCTGACATTTGGATGAAGAGATTTATTCATTTAATTGGCTAGAATATCTCTTTAAATTTTTTAATTATGTGGAGATCCTACTTTATAAAACCCTGTGTGCCTAAGAATGTCTTTCTGTTGTTTCAATACAAGCAAGAATTCTTAGTTTGCTATAAAAATTTTTGGCTCAAAATTATCCTCAAAATTCAGGATATGTGACTCCATATCCCTTCTCAGTAGAGGATTTGAGGCCAGTCTAAATGTTTTTCCTTCCACGCAATACCCTTCCATCCTGTGTTTCTGCTATAGTGCATGTGAGATTTAGCCTCACTTAATTGTTCAAAAATTTTAGCATGCTTAGACTAGATATGAATCTCTTTATAAATTATTTTCCTGGAATGCAATTGGGTTCCCCTGCAAAACTTAGAACATAGTAGGCACTCATTAATAGCAAGTAAATAAATGAATTAATAAATCATTCCAATTTGAAATCTCAATTTCTATTTGGTTTAAGAATGTCTTCTTTTATTATGTCTTCAATGCTTTCTTTTTCATTTATTCTGTTTTCTTTCCCATGAGCTGTTAAAATTCTTGGTTTGTTCTCTTTGTCATTGATTTGATTTTATACAATACATTTCTGTTATTTGTTGCCTCTGTTGTGGGTTTAAATTTTCTGAATGCTTTCTAGTGTCCTTGCCATCTTTCCTCAAGTTATCATTTTTATCTCATTCTGTTATGCTTACATCTCAGTCTTTCTTCTTATCTTTTTTTGTCTTGATCCACAAAGGCTATATCTCTAGACAATCGAGGATGCCGATCTTATAATCATAATTTTCTTCTGGTTTTAGTAGTTGTCTCAGTTCATTTGTGTTGCTATAACAAAATACCACAGACTGAGTAATTTAGAAATAATAGAAATTTATTTCTCATAGTTTTGGAGACTGGAAGTCCAAGACTGATATGCCAGAAGATTCAGCATCTGGTAAGGGCTCTCTCTCTCTGTGTTTCTCTCTGCTTCCAGAATGTCACCTTGTTTATGTGTCCTCCAGAGAGGAGGAACACTGTATCCTCACATGACAAAAGGGATGCGAAGGCAAAGAGGGCCTACGAAGTTCCCTCCAGTCCTTTCAGAAGGTCACTAATACCAATCATGAGGTGTCCACTGTCATGACTTAATCACCTCCTAAAGGCCCTGCAGGAAGTTAGCTACGCTCCCAGCAAAAAATCGAGTCCCTTAGGTAGGGGTCGTCGCAAAGGATAAGAAAATAATAGAAAACGGAAAATAATACAAATAAAAGAATACACAGAGATAAAGGTATAGTTTTATAGATTTATAAAGATAAAAGGCAAAGTGGGGTTACTCAGAGGTCCTTACGATATGTCCGTGAATCGTAAGGCCACAAGTGAAGTTTTACATGGGTATTTATAGGTACAGGGATCGATTGCCAGGAGTAACAGATTTACATAATAACAGGTAGTTCGTTTTAGGTTAAAAGTATTACAAAAGGCTTCTATGGATCCCTTAACTAACTCTATCTATGTGAACAAATGGTTGCAAAATCTTTCAAAGACAAACTTCTAAGTTCTAAGACAAAGCTATCACTTAACAGAAGGGTTAAACAGAGATATAGTGGCTCCATATTTTCTTTATCTAGTTACTGCAAATAGAGACAGGTCATCAGAAGTCAAACAGGAACTGTCCCTTGGGCTAATTGTTTTTAGCTGCAGGTATCTGTCTCTGGGTGGATATTCTTTGATCAGCTCTCATCCCATGAATCCATGCAGACCTTGCTGTGTCCTTCAAAGTAGGTGAGAACCATGGATTTGAGACTGCAGCATCACCTTGGAAAGCAGCTGCTACCGACCTTTAAGATGCCCTCCTGAGGTTAAGTGGCTTTTGATATGCATACTAGCGTGTTCACATATTCTTTCAGGGCAGAGCCCTGCACAACTCCTGAGACCATTTTTGTCTCTAGTATAGTAATATTAATTTATGGAGCCACAAGTCCCCACTTCTTAACACTATGACATCGGCTATTAAGTTTCAACACATGAATTCCAGTGTATGTCCAGACCATAGCAGTAGTGAACTATTTTCAGAGGTGTCTATGTTTTCTCAAAGTCTTTAGCATGACTTTCTCCTGCTCTGTAGTAATTTATCATAGATTCAATTTTTTACTGTCTGCTTATTCACCCTCAAACAAAGAGGGATCTAGACAGAATCAGTATTTACCTGCAGAAATCTCAGACTTGGCCCCACAGTCTGTCCACTTGGGTGCAGATCACATCTCCTTCTCAGTGGGGGCTGGATGTACGTAGCCCCTATCCCAGTAGTGTTCTAGGGTTTCTTCTATGACACTCCTGGCTGAGTTGGGATTCTCTCTTTCCTTCTCTGCTTGACCCAATTGTCACACGAGAGCTCTCTCACTGGGTTTCTAGTTTTCTTTCTCACGTCCTTGATGTCTCACTTAGGGGTGATTTCATCTCCCAGAATTTAATATACTAATACTACCTTCTGTATTCTCAATTCTTCTATCTTCTCCCTGTTATTTGGGAGTTACAGCTCTCAACTGTGTATATAAAATGACAGCTAGTTTAATTGTACACCCATGTTTGTAACAGTATTATTCATAAAAGCTGGAAGCAACTAGAGTGTCCATGAATGAATAAACAAAATGTAGTATATACATATGATAGAATATCAATCAGTCTTAAAAAGGAAGGAAATTCTAACACATATTGCAACATGGGGGAGCCTTGAAAACATTATTCTAGGTGAAATAAGCTAGTCACAAAAGGCCAAATACTATGATTCCATTTATATGATGTACCCAGAGTAGTCAAACTTGTAGACATGGGAAG
>CAUYSK010119246.1:0-13520 GCA_963575035.1 Avahi laniger
TAGCCCAGGCAAGAGAGGAGACTCTGTCTCAAAAAAAAAAAAAAAAAAAAAGTGAGCGACCTATAGTGGCCTACCCATCAGTAATGAATCTGAGCATGAGTGAACATCAAGATGGTTTTATTTCAACTTTTAGTGTAAAAATTGCCATTTATTTTGGAGCCCCTACTCCAGGCTATGTCCTCTCTTTACATTTCATCCTTTCAGTAAACATATTTAGCATTTGCCTGCATCGGGTGCTGTTCTAGAATTGCTAGAATTGTTCTAGAATTGCAACTGAAGCAATGAATCAAAGTCCTGGCCCTTGGGATGCTTATGGTCTAATGTTAGTAATTTTTTATGCTTATGACTACCTCACAAAGCAGTTGGTGATAACTTCCACTTAGCTGTAAAAATGAGGTGGAGGAACTCAGCGAGAGGTCACTGGGGCAGTCAGCAGTAAGGCCAGGATTTAAACCCTGTTGTCTGTCTTCACAGCCCAGGGGGATTCCACAGTGCCCCATAAATCTGCCTCTAAGGAACAGATGGGAACTGGGGCTTTGAGCCTGGGAGGCTGCCTTCCTGGCCCGGCAGCAGAGACTCTGTCCTACATCGCCATTAGCTCGTGCCTGGGGATCAGGTCTCAAACCTCTAGTCTCCCTTCCCACCTCCTCACATGGCACTCTGTTCCTAGGTTACCCAGTGCAGGCTGCCCTTACCTCCCTTGCCACGTAAGGAAGGCATTGCTCATGATGAGCTATGAGTTTCTAGGCCCAGAAACTGTATAGCTCTGCAAAGCATTGGAGGATGATGGAGGAGAGGGAGGGAGGGAAAGGCCTCCCCTGTCCAAATCAGTGGAGGCTTTGCTCCTCAGGCCAGACAGTCTCTGTTCCAAGACCTGCTGTTATTAAAGAATAAAAAACATAGAGAAAAGTGCCCAGTATATGTGCAGCTTGATGAATACCACACACTTAAAGCCCCCATATACCCAGCACACAGACGCCCCATCCCTCCCGCTCTCCACCCTACCGCAAGATAACCATTATTCTGATCTCTGATACCGTAGGTTCATGTGCCTGCATTTCAACTTTCTGTAAAAGAATCTTACGTCATAGCCTCTTGGATCTGGCTTCCTTCACCCCACATTGTGAGATTCTTGCATAATTCTGGATGTAGTTCTAGTTGACTCTCACTGTATGTGAGTCCATTATGTGACCGTCCACAGTTCTACCGTTGATGAGCATTTGAATAGTTTCCATTTTTCAGCTCTTGCAAACAGTGCTCTATAAACGTTTTTGCGCAAGTCTTCTGGTGAACCTGTGTGCCCGTGTTAGGTATATACCTGGGAGCACAATTGGTGGGTTAATTGAGGACTGCCTGAGGATCCCAGTACGGGATCCTGTACTGAGAGAATCAGCCTTTCTCTGTCCGGAAGTAGTTGGGTCCCTTCTGGATTCTCCCACCAGGACAGTCTCCTTATCTCCTTTGCCAGACCCACCTCTGGCTTCTTGCTTCTCATCTGGCCCTTTGCTAAGAGACAAGAAGTCTTCATTATGTACTTGGTCACATCTTTTGTCTCGGGGGCAGAAAATCTACCCTCTTCTCTTTGCCCTTAATCTAGTGCTTGCTTCTTTCCCCCAAAGTAAAAAGGGCCCTGAATTTCTTAGGTGAGAACATCTTTCTAGGTGAAGATTTTTATCCTGGCCAGTATGTGAGTGGGCAGCAGCCTCCTCATTTGACCAAATGAGCTGGTCAAATCCAGCTCCTGCCTCATTATAGAAGTAGGTGTCTGAGATCCAAGTCCAAGTTGAAATGGTCATTCAGGCCAACAAATGTCTGAATACCTACTAGGCGCTAGATATTGAGAGGTAAGCAGCTCCTTAATCTCAATAAGCTCTCGATTAGAGGAGGAAGCAGTTCAATTAGCAGGGAATTTTAATAATGAATCCTTCATTCAACAACTATTTATTGAGCACCTACTAAGTGCCAGGTAGTATTCTAGGTGCTGGGGATACATTAGTGAACAAAATGTGCAAAAAACCTAGGCCTCAAGGGCCACTTACCTGCAAGTGGAGAGAGAGAGACAAAATAAGTACAATCTATGTATATATGCAACTGAGTGGGAGGTGGGCAAGGAAAAATGGAGTCACCTAGGAATGGTTTCTGACATGTTCTTGGAGGGACCTGGAGGAAGTGACATCCAAGCCGGAAGCTGAGGGAGGATTAGAGGAGGGAGCTCGGGCGTGAGAGGTGTGGGGAGTGGTGCTCTGGCCGGGAGCAGCGTGATGTGTTCTGGGAATTTAAATACACTTAATCTGGCTGAATCACGGAGTGTAAAAAGTGAGAAGTAGGCTCCTAACAGGGGCAGCAAGGTGTTTGGGAAAGGCCAGAGATACAGCTGAAGTCCCAGTTGTACCGCTTTGGAGGGCAGCGTCTCTAAAATCTCCTCTGGAACCAGGACACTGGGCCCCACCTCCAGCATTCCTTCTGGACCCCTCTTCCTGATTTTTCTCAGACTGGAGGACATTGTCTGCCTCAGTTGACTTTTCTCATTTCATTTAGTTGCTGGCATTGCAGACCCAGGCAGCAGGGAGGGCAAGGAAGGGCTTTAAAAAACCACCACCACCACCTAAATTCCATTTATTGAAAGCTTACAGAATTCCAGAATCACACTATGTTCTTTATGTAATAAGCCCCTTTAATCTTCCTAAAAGCCCCATGAGTGGGTGGGATTGGCCCCATTTAACTGGACAGGAAACCCAGGCTTGTAACTTTTAACTTATCCAGGGTCACCAGCTAATAAATTGTGCAGTCAGAATTTGAACCCAGGTTTGACCCAGTAAGTGTGAGGTACTCACCATTTGGAAATCAGGGTGGGAGAGGGAAAGAGATCTTGAGTCTCCTGGCCGCAGCCAAACTAGAGGAAGATTGAAAATAGTTAACTTCTGACCCAAGAGCTTTGAAATCCTGTTCCCTCCGCAGGCCCCTGTTAATCACCAGGAGCAGGGGTGGGGGTTGGGGACACTTCTGTCCAGAGCCTCTGGCCTCCCTTTTAGGATGTGGGGGGATAGGGAGAGTGCAGATCCCAGGCCTGATTGCACTCGGGCCTGCAGTCCTTGCAGAGAATCTGCTTCTGTCTCTCCTCGCCCCACCCCCATCTGCCTCCAGGAGCAAGGACTTCTCCCCACCTTGCTCTGAATGGAGGAGCTTGGAAAACCCTGCCCTCCTCTTGCCCCATCTCCCAGCCAAATCTGGGCACCCTCGTGGTTCTGGGTTGCTAGAGCACCAGGGGTCTGCAAATTCTTCCAGTGGACAGTGTCCGCACCAGGCTGCAGCTGCTGTGGTCCTGCTGAACTTCAGGGTGCTGAGGTCCTGTTGCACCAGAATGCCTCATCCTGGGACAGAAAGCCAAACGAACGTCCTCCTTTCTCCCTTTACCCCATTCTTCACTCTGTCACTGTCTGGCACCGAGGAGAGGGTTCAGAGCCAGGGCCACATGGCGAGGAGGTGGGGAGGCCAGACTCAGTAGGGAGGGCTGGTGGGCTGCTCCCACTTCCTGAGAGCCTCTCTGGGCTATACTGACCCTAGAAAGACCTGTTTCCCACTGGGACTCAGGTGTGCCAGGGCTTAAATGGGGAGATGGGGCTGAGAAGGTACGATCCTGGCCCTCCTCTTCCCCCTCAATCTCAATAACCCCCCTTTTGCTTGTTTAAGACCACGTGAAGTTAGTTTGAAGTTATCTATTACCAGGAGACCCTGAAAACCTGTGTTGTACACTAGGAGTAGGAGGTTTATTTTGCCCAGGGGTTCTGACCTTAGGATCTCATGTTGGCTCTAGGAAGTCTTTGATTGCCTGGAATTCATCGTGTATAAAGTGCATGGGCATCTTTCTAAGAAGGTTCCTCCCCCAAATTTGGGGATCACAGTGTATTCCCCACACTCCAGTCATTTTATAGAGAAGCAAGAAACCCTGTCCAGAGAAATGGTTTGTACGTGGGTCACTCGGAAATGCTCCAGACTCTTGTCAAGCCCAACAGTAGGGACAGACTGGTGGTGCACGTCCAGGCACAGGCCAGGGAGAAGGGGGCCCTGGTCCTGGTTTCTCAACCCAGGCAATGCGGCCTGTGGCAAGTTACTCTGAGGCCCAGCTCCTCAGCCTTGAGGCTCTAACTCTCCCGTGTAGGGGAAATGCCACGAGGAGGTGGGCAGCTGCACTACTGGTTGGTTAGTCAGAGGGCCAAGGTGGAGGGCTGAGCTGCCATCCTGGGTGTCTTGCTGAAGGCTGGCTGCCTTCTGAGCTGTCTTTGCACGGCAAGCCCCGTCTTGTTGTAGCTTCAGGCAGGGGGAAAAACAACTGCTTGTGAGCTCTCCCCACACAAGCCAGAACAGGACACCAGGCCCACGCCCTGCCCTCTCCCTGTGGAGTCGCTTCAGCCGGGCTTCCCACCAGGCTTCAAGACCTGCTGAGCTTTTTTTTTTGTCTTTTATGGTCTTCTTCGGCTTCCAGAATTCTCCTGCATTCCCCAGCTGGGACTTAACTCCATTCCAACTAGTTTCCCCCTGCCTTTGGCCTGTGAGTCAGTAGTTTGCAAGCTTAGCTGATGATCAAATTGCCTGGGGAGCTTTTTATTTTTTGTCCCCCCTTACCCTTTTTTCTTTTTTTTGAGACAGGGTCCTGCTCTGTTGCCCAGGTTAGAGTGCAGTGACATAATCGTAGCTGAAGTGATTCTCCTGCCTCGGCCTCCCAAAGTGCTAGGATTATGGCATGAACTACCACAACCCGCCATATGCTATTTTATATTGTTTATGTAGGGATGGTTGGTTGGGATTTTAAATTAATACATGAATATGTGTTCACTGTAAAAGGCAACTTTTTAAAATATGTGACGCTTTACTGTGTGACAGATACAATTATTAGCTCATTTAATCCTCAAACATCCTTTGAGGGAGGTACTATTATTATCCCTATTTTACAGGTGAGGAAACAGACCAGAGAAGTTAAGTAACTTGTCTAAGATCACACAGCTAAGTAAGTAGTAGAGCTTGGATTCCAGTCTAAGGGCCTGAGCTTACACCACTGAATTCTACTACCTGTCAATAGAAGCAAATCAGAAATAAACACATAAGGCCGGGCACGGTGGCTCACGCCTGTAATCCTAGCACTCTGGGAGGCCGAGACAGGCGGATCGTTTGAGCTCAGGAGTTTGAGACCAGCTTGAGCAAGATTGAGACCCCATCTCTACTAAAAATTAAAAAAAAAAAAAATTGAAAGAAATTAGCTGGACAACTAAAAATACATAGAAAAAATTAGCCGGGCATGGTGGCATATGCCTGTAGTCCCAGGGAGTTCTAGGGAGACTGAGGCAGAAGGATCTCTTGAACCCAGGAGTTTGAGGTTGCTGTGAGCTAGGCTGACGCCATGGCACTCTAGCCGGGGCAACAGAGGGGAGACTCTGTCTCAAAAAAAAAAAAAATAGAAATAAACACATAAAAGTTCTTCCCTTCCCCAGTTCTACTCCTTAATGGCAAGCCCAGTTAATGGTTTAATCTGAATCCTTGGAGACCTTTTTCTGTACAAAGAACTCATGTACGCATATAGGAATTTTAAAAACATTTATATCATGGATATAAATGTTATTCTGCAATTTGCTTTTTAAACTTAGAATCACAGGCATCTTTCCAGACTGTTAAATACACATCTATTTTTTTTTTTAAACAGCTCCATCGTCTTCTACATGGTGAATGTGCCATGATTTATTTAGCCAATCTCCTATTTTTATCTTTTACAGATGTGGTGGTAGGGAGGAGTTAACATAAAAATTGGAAAGTGTTTGGATTTTTAGAAATCTGACTATCAGTAACTGCCTTATTTGGAAAGACTGCTGTGGAAAGATGATCGAGTGAATTGCCCATCTTAACCCCATCCAGATAAATCAAGCTTTTATGTTTAAACAATACCTTTAAGACAGACTGTGCTGTAAGCTCAAGATAAGGTTACTGTACACCATTTAAAAATCATTAACTTTTACACTGACCATTGTTTTATGACTTTAATTATCTGAACGATGTTTCAAAAGTATTTGAAATCAAAAATCAAAAACTTTTAAATTAAATTGCGTGACTCAGAAGAAAACTAACAGATATCTTCACACTAGCATTATTTTCCTTGGTGTTGAGAGATTGTGACATTCAGTCAAAGCAAAAATGCATATTCCTCTCAAGTTTTTCTTAAGATTTCAAAATATTGTTAGTAAGCATTTTGCTGAATAAAAGTTGATTTCTATTCTTGAAGCAGACTCTCATGAGTCTTGGTGATAGGCTGGGAAGAAGAGATCTAAGGGAGAAAGAGTCAAGGATGCTGCTGCCAGTTAACCATATGCCAGTCTGTGCTAAGTATTAGTTAATTTAATCGAGGTAGCTATTAATATCATTCCCATTTCATAGCTGAGGAAATAGGTCCAGAGAAGTTAGCAAACTTGCCCAAGGTCAGTATGGAACTGGAATTTGAGCCCAGGCACTCTGGGTCCAGACTCTGGGTTGCCTCTAAGGCCCAGATTTCATCTTGAGCAGCTGAGTGCATGATATGGTCTTCCCTGGAAGGGAAATGCTAGAAAACGACCATATTTGGGGTAAGTGCAAAGAAAATCATGGATTTAACTTTTTTTTTTTTTTTTTTTTGAGACTGAGTCTCACTCTACTTCCCTGAGTAGAGTGCCATGGTGTCAGCTTAGCTTACAGCAGCTTCAAACTCCTGGGCTCAAGTGATCCTCCTGCCTCAGCCTCCCAAGTAGCTGGAACTACAGGCATGCGCCACCACACCCGGCTAATTTTTTATATATATATTTTTAGTTGTCCAGCCAATTTCTTTCCATTTATAGTAGAGACGGGGTCTCACTCTTGCTCAGGCTGGTCTCGAACTCCTGAGCTCAAACGATCCGCCCCCATTGGCCTCCCAGAGTGCTAGGATTACAGGCATGAGCCACTGCATCCGGCTTATGGATTTAATTTTTGACATACTGATTTTAAGACACCTTTAAGGCATCCAATAGATAGAATTGGGAATAGAGTGATAGATATGTCGGCCAGAGGAAGGATCTGTATATTTGAAATTTTGATACGTGTTCAGAAGTGCCATCAAAAAGCCATAACATGGCCGGGCGTGGTGGCTCACGCCTGTAATCCTAACACTCTGGGAGGCCAAGGTGGGTGGATCTTTTGAGCTCAGGAGTTTGAGACCAGCCTGAGCAAGAGCGAGACCCCGTCTCTATTAAAAAAAAAAAAAAAAGAAATTAGCTGGACAACTAAAAAATATATATTTATAAATAAATTAGCCGGGCATGGTGGCGCATGCCTGTAGTCCCAGCTACCCAGGAGGCCGAGACAGTAAGATCGCTTGAGCCCAGGAGTTTGAGGTTGCTGTGAACTAGGCTGATGCCACAGCACTCTAGCCCAGACAAGAGAGTTAGACTGTCTCAAAAAAAAAAAAAAAAGCCATACCAGTTTACCTACTCACAAGAAATAATTGGGAGAATCAAAATTAAAGAAAAAAAAAACCAACAAACTATCTTCCCCAGATCCATCTCCAGAAACCAATTCAATAGGTGATCGGTGGGTGGGAGGCAGGGAATCTATCTTCCTAAAAAGTTTTCCAGATGATTCAATCAGCCATGGTTGGAAATCATTGCTCTGTGACATTATTAAGGCCACTGTGAAGAGCTAAGTATATAGAAAGGAGCATGGTATTTTGGATTCAATTTCCAATGCTTGCCTGCATAGTACATTGATTGCATTTTTAAACTCTGTGCTTATTACATCAGGATTCTGAATGAACTTCGACTTCCTGTTTTGCTTTTCAAAATCACTGTCCCTGGTTTTTAATACTTCATTGTGCTTTTTAAAAGCACAACACATCTCGTTTGGCCCTAACCAGAACCTGGGCACCTGTGTGTTCCCATTTTAGAGACTGGAAATTAATAAGGGCTTACATTTATTGAGTGCTTACTGTTAAAGTTTAAAGATTGGGCAACTTGCCCAAGGCTGCAGGGCCCATGTGTATGGGCTCACCACCCATACAGGGCTTTTGTCTTTTCAAACGAATATTTTAAATAGACCTTCCAACTCCATTTCCATATCTTTCCACCCAAGTCTTTGTTGAGGGTGTCTGATCTGTGGCAGAGGGTCCGAGCCCAGCTGTGCCTCCCCAGTAATCCAGATGCTTCTGCTTGGGCGAGTCGGAGAAGGGCTCCAAGCTGAGAGCCTCGAAGGCCCCGTTGGCCTCATCTTCGAGACAGTCCAGGTGAAGAGTGCATGGATGGGGACCGTCTGCCAGATGTAAACGCGCTGTGCCAGGGTCCTGTTGTCCTCCAGAAGCTGGCTGAAGCCGTTGCTCCATGGGCAGCCACTTGAGAATGCCTTTGACTAAGCACTTCAGCTCCAGCACTGTGCTCGACTCCTTAAGTGTCCCTGAAGGTGGTGATCCGGTGATGAACGCCTCCATTGTGGCGGTTCCACCTTCTCTGTTGCGGCTCTGGGGAAGAAGGGTTGGGCCCCTGTGAGGGGCATGCGTGGCTCTTGCAGGCCCTCGTGGATGGAGCTTGCCTTGCTAAGGGAATGGAATCCCAGGATGCCCCACGGGGGTTCCCTGTGAATCAAACAGCCTGGAGCCCCTTTGGGTTCCCAGCATGCACCTCTCTCAGGCGCAGGCTCCCCCAGCATGCCTTGCTGCCTGCAGCCTCCCTCTCCTCATTGGCCCCTCAGATCAGGTCCTGCTCACTAGCCGCCATCTTGGTCCTCCCCTTCCTGGAAGCCGCTTGGTGGTTGAGGAGAGCCAGACCGCCTTCCTGGTACCAGGGTCAGCCCAATCTCTCTCCAGGTCTCTCTCGCTCTCTTTTTTTTTTTTTTTTGTACAAGTATAAAATTATTAATATTTTATGTTATAATTATGGGGCAAATGCTATAAATGGCTATTTTGTGACCTGCTTTTTTTTTTTTTCCCTCTCCACAGAGCACTTTTTCCTGGGTAGGTTTTATGATATTTAAGGCTGTGTAGATTAGACATTGGAACAACTATAGCACAGCATAATTATTAATAACTATTCTGTGGAAAGTTAGGTTGGTGAGACCTCGTTTTCTTTTATTCTATTCAAGCAACAGTCATGCACATTCTTGCAGGTATGGTTTTGTTATATCTGGGATGATATCTTGGAACAATTCCTGATATTGTTTAAGGCTTGTTTAAGGCTGCTTAATTACCGGAAAGGTTATGGCAATTTACATTCCCCTGCCTACAGCAATATATAGCAGCACCTCGTTCCTAATTATTCCATAGCACTTGTCCTTTTAATTTGTATTTCTTAGTAGGCGAGCTTTTTTCTACTTGTAGTTTTACTGAGGAAAATGCCAGAATCTTCTTTTTGTTTGTTTGTTTGTTTGTTTGTTTTTGAGACAGGGTCTCACTCTGTCACCCAGGCTGGAGTGCAGTGGCTTGATTATAGCTCACTGTTACCTCAAACTCCTGGCCTCAAGCCATTCTCCTGCCTCACCTTCTGAGTAGCTGGGACTACAAGTGCATGCCACCATGCCTGGCTAGTTTTTTGTATATTTTGTAGAGACAGGGGTCTTGCTATGTTGCTCAGACTGGTCTCCTACTTCTGGGCTCAAGTGATTCTCCTGCCCTGCCCTCCCAAAGTGCTGGGAGTATAAGCATGAGCCACCGTTCCTGCCCAGAATCCTCTCTTAAGTCAACTGCACATACTTCTCCCTGTACCTTCTTATTCCAGTCCCTTAACAGAAGGTAGTTGTAGCTATCAGGACAAATTGGTTTGCTTTATGAGCTAGATAATGTCCCTAAACCAAGCTAGAATAGAGACTTAGTGGGCAGTCTCACCCCCAACTCTCTCATACCTTCTGGCTGCAACATGTTCATGCTTCCCTTCCGGTCAAATTGCCCAGTGATCAGCAGGGAAACTGGCTGAGATTGATCACTTGTTGGATATTTTGTCCCCAGAGAGATGGGTGGTTTTATTTTGCCAGAACTTTACTTCCAGTAAGGTTGGACATTTGGGCTACATAGCACCTCCATGTCATTCATGGCTGAGAAGACAAGCTCCTGACCTTCAAGGGTGTTCCCTTGGGAATTCAGAGGTGCCTAGGCAATTCCAACCTAAAAGCAGGCCTGGAACATAAGAGGAATGAGTTCTCAGCCCAGTATCCATCAATTCTTAAATGTCTATTTTAAAAGCATTTTCCCCCCCCTCAACAGCTCTAGTACCACAGAGACCGTGCTCTTCTTGCCCAAGTTCTACAGTGGCGCCAGTTCAAGATCTGAGGCTAGGTCTGGCAGGATGGTCTTGAGAGAAGAACTTTGAACATAGGCCAGGGACTGCTGGTTCTGTTGGATGTCTTTTGTCTAGCACAGATATGCAGAGCTCTGATTTTTTTTTGTTATTAATTTCTCTAGAAGCACTCTCAGGTTACTGACTCCCTTACCCCCTTCCCCAGCAGCATGCTAGGAATTATGCATTTAGGCTCAGTGCTGAAAGCTGTCAGTTTGCATTGGTACAGCAGGTACCTCTTCATCAGGCTCGTTGAGCTTGTGCTTCAGAACCCTGTGGGAGAAACCCAGGCTAAAGCCAAATGAATTTGTCTGAGGTCCCAGGTGGGTGTGGAAGTAATAGCTATGCTTAGGCCTCTGTTTTCCAGCTTTAAGGTCTGAACTGTTGCCCCATGCATTCATCGGTGCTCATCAATTCGTGCCAGCAAGAAGTTGACACAAGCCCACTCATGCCTCCATGACTTGGCCAAGGTGTGTGGCCTTGTGGAATTAGGCTGTAGTCAGGAACACGAATCGGTTTACTTCACTGGCTATTAGAAGGTGGGTAGAAGAGGGGTGAGTGATGATTAGACCTGGTTTCAGATCAGTTTCGTTTGGAAACCAGTGATACCAGCCAGCAGTGTCAGGAACCATCTGGGAGGAAGTTGTAATGTTCTGCCTCAGGGCTTAGCATTTACCAGCCTCTCTGTGACTCACAGCTTGCAGAAAAGACTACTCATGTTCCTACCGGTGCCCCAGCAAGTTTCCCTAGAAAGATCAGCTTGTCTGTGAGATCTCCATCCCCTGCCTTCCCCAGTGAACCACACAGCACCCCTGCAAAACAGCCCTCTCCAAGTGCAGACCGAGGCAGTTTGCTATCCTGTTTTTTGGGCTTGTGCGTCTCCCTCTCCCTTCACCTGCTTCCTCCAGCAGGTAAAGCATATAGCTGTAGCTAACTCCTTCCCACCGTGAGAGGGGGTTTTCTGTGCTGTGGAAAAAGGCTGGGACTGGAGTCAGAAACCTAGGTTACTTGTGAGTGGGCTAAACGTACCATTTATTGAGGACTTACTCGGGGCCAGGCACAGTGCTCAGTGCTGTGCCAACACTCTCCCATTTAATCCTCTCAGTAACCTTATGAAGTAAGTATTATTTCCATTTTCCAGATGATGAAACTGAGCTTCCATATGTTCACACAGTTTGCCCAATCATACAGTAGATAAGTGGCAGCATTATATGGATTTGAATCCAAGCCTTTTTTTTTGAGACAGAGTCTCTGTGGCCCAGGCTAGAGAGCTGTGGTGTCAGCCTAGCTTCCAGCAACCTCAAACTCCTGGGCTCAAGCAATCCTCCTGCCTCAGCCTCCCAAGTAGCTGGGACCACAGGCACATGTTGCAATGCCCAGCTAATTTTTTCTAATTTTAGTAGAGACAGGATCTTGCTCTTGCTCAGGCTGGTCTTGAACTCCTGACCTCAAGCTGTCCTCCCTCCTCAGCCTCCCAGAGTGCTGGGATTACAGGCACGAGCCACCTTGCCCAGCCAACACTGTCCTTTATAAGAATAGATGGACAGCCCTGATAACTTGGCTACAAATGTTTGGAACCGTGTAATAGTGGACATGTACCAGCAGACAGAGTAGCAGTGTTGTATACTCCTGGGAGGCAGATTACGCAAACAGCAAGAAGAGTATTTCTGGCTTCTGGCACCTTGGGGGAGTGGCAGTTCTTAGAGTTTTGGGAATTAAGGCTCTAAGTAATAGGGGAGTCAATCCATTAGCCTCCTGCTGGGGAACCTGGTGGGAGAACTCATTGAGAGTCTCTCATTAAGGGAAATCATTGACAGAATTATCTAGCTAGCCCTTTGCTGGCTGAAGACCTTCCCTTAGGAAGAGGGCTGTTTTAAGAATGGGAAAAGTAGGCCAGGTGCAGTGGCTCATGCCTGTAATCCTGCACTCTGAGAGGCCAAGGCAGGAGGATCGCTTGAGGTCAGGAGTTCCAGACCAGCCTGAGCAAAGAGTGAGACCCCCATCTCTACTAAAAATAGAAAAAATTAGCTGGGTGTTATGGTGTGCATCTGTAATATCAGCTACTTGGGAGGCTGAGGCAGGAGGATTGCTTGAGCCCAGGAGTTTGAGGTTGCTGGGAGCTAGGCTGATGCAACTGCACTCTAGCCTGGGCAACAGAGTGAGATTCTGTCTCAAAGGAAAAAAAAAAAGAATGGGAAAAATGACTGTTCGTTTTTTATCAGTGTTGGAATAACCGATGCAGCCCCGTGGGTCAGAATTCAGAAACGTATACAGTAAAAAGTCTCATCCCTGTCGCTAGCTGCTGGTTTCTCTACTCATAAGCCCAGTTTTTTGGGTTGCCTTCCAGAGGTATTTTTCAAATATAATTTAAAAATACAAATGTTAGCGCGTTAACACAGAATACATTGTACTACACCTTTTAAAAAATAAAAATTAACAATATATACTAGAGATCTTTCCATGTAGATATGAAATAGGAGTTTCCTCATCTTCCTTAGCTTTCTTTTAATGTCTGCTTAGCGTTCCCTTCTATAGGCGATACCGTAGCACAAAGTTTAAAAATCCTGTATTGGTGGACATTTAGGTTGTATCTTAACTTTTGCTATTGTAATTGATGCATTGTTGATTAGTTTGGTAGACAGCTAAGGAAAGGTGATTGGGAATATTCTGTAAGGATTTGAAGATACTTGAGGGCAGGCACTTTTGTTCCCAGTGTATCTAGGAGAATGTCATAGACACGTAGGAAGCACTTTAGTAGTTCCTGAATGAAAGCTGTGCTGATACACGTGGCTTTAGACCCTGACCACACTGGCTTCTGATTCCACTGGTTAGCTGTTTGACCTTGGACAAGTCTTCTCACCTCTGGGCCCCAGTTTCCGCATGTGGTAAATGGTGCATAATGCTGTATGAGCTTTGAGGGGTTTATAGATTCATCCTTTTGGGTTTCATCTTGTATGGTATTCATGGTGGCTCAGTGCATTCTAATTTCCATCTTCCAAATGAGAAAATATAAATTCCTAATAAGTTAATTCAAGTTCCACATCAACATCGATGTTTCTTTTTTTTTTTTTTTGAGACAGAGTCTCACTTTGTTGCCCTGGCTAGAGTGAGTGCCGTGGCGTCAGCCTAGCTCACAGCAACCTCAGACTCCTGGGCTCAAGCAATCCTTCTGCCTCAGCCTCCCAAGTAGCTTGGACTACAGACATGTGC
>CAUYSK010119251.1:0-18712 GCA_963575035.1 Avahi laniger
TGCCGTGGCGTCAGCCTAGCTCACAGCAACCTCAAACTCCTGGGCTCAAGCGATCCTCCTGCCTCAGCCTCCCGAGTAGCTGGGACTACAGGCATGCGCCACCATGCCTGGCTAATTTTTTCTATATATTTTTAGTTGTCCGATTAATTTCTTTCTAATTTTAGTAGAGACGGGGTCTCACTCTTGCTCAGGCTGATTTCGAACTCCTGAGCTCAAACAATCCATCCGCCTCGGCCTCCCAGAGAACTAGGATTACAGGCGTGAGCCACCGCGCCCGGCCCAAAAACATATTTTTTAAGGACCATCCTAAAATGGAATTACCAGGACCTTTCCATAGTGAAGTTTTGATGAAAGGAAGAAAAATATTACAGACAAAGGATTGCACAGAAGGGTGAGTAAACCAATATGTTGGAGAAATGCACAGACTAGATTTTATTTACCATAACAGATAGTATTCCAAATTCTCACTACGACCCTGGAAAATACCGTATTGTTTCCCTTTTTATTTTCCCTCTTATAATGGCGAGGAAATAGAGATGTTTCACAGAGGTTAGGTTGCTTAGCCAAGCTCCATCCAGCCAGGAAGTGGAGGGATCAGAATTTCAAGTCTTTTCCAGGTAAGACTCCAGAATTCAGTCTTTCTGTCATAACACGCTGCTCTTGGGTACTTCGAAAAGGTGACATAAAAGAGCAGCAGCATCTCTAGTATCTCCTTTAATAAAATCAATAACACTAATAACAACCAATTTTATATAACCCATCAGAGTTGAAAAATTACTTTGGTCTTGCATTATCTCATTTAATTCTCACTGTTCTTCTTCAAAGTGCATATTTCAGTCCTAATTTTCAGAAAGACATCGAGGTTCAGAGGAGTCAAGATCATACAAGACATAAAGACTGATATATAGGACAAAAACGAAAGTTCTCTGAGGTCCTCCCAAGGTGTATAAAGGAATGCTCGACATATAAATCTTGAGAACCATTCTCCAAGCCAAGTCTTCTTCTCAGCATTGGCATTCCCTCCTGTTTTTTCCCCATCCAACAGAATTGAAATGCAGGAATCATAGACTCGTAGAGCTTGAAGCAGGGCAGGGCTCTCAAAAATTATGTAGCCCATCAGTTTTCGAAGTGGGACAAAGGAAAGGTCAAAGTGGATGGGGCTCCAAGAAAAATGGTTACTCATAAAACTGTCATCAGAGTCTCTCTTCAAAAGGAATTGTCTTTGCCTAGGAAAAGACCTAACAAATTGCAGGGAGACAGAGGTAAGACCCGGATGGTTTGGTCTAGAAGGCAGCAAGGAAGAGAGGGTTAAACCACTAGCATGAAAAATAAATAGGATTTGGAAAGTGAAGAAGAGTTAGAGAGAGAGGAGGAGGGAGAGACGGCTGGTACTGCGGCCGAGGGCTGGTGCAGGGTCAGCAGGAATGGCACGTGGGCTTTTTAAGAACCGGGACGTCTAATTTTCAGCTGTGTGCTCTAGTGGGCCTGTGATGCACATGTGCCCCCCTTGCGTCCCTCCACACACAGCTGCCTCGTGTAAACGTGCTCGAGAGGATGGGGGAAGGCATCGAGAAAACGTATCCTACGTTTCTGTCAATGCTGAGGCAGAGATGAAGGAAAAACGGCCAAATGCAGAATGAGCGTTTGGCAAAGCTAGACGCTGGAGTTCAAGGTGACTAGGAGTAAGCAAGGCGTACGGACCTCACAAAGTACGCGGGGTAGGGGTTCGGGTGCAGCTTCTCCAGACCCTGAGGAGCAGGTGACCCAGCTGATAGCAAGACTAGCGCGACAGCGTGGGCACAGAGAGTGGAATAATAGACATTGGAGAGGCAGAAGGGCGGAGGGTGGGAGCGTGGGAGAGGGTGTGGGATGAGAAATTGCCTAATGGGTACTACGTACACTCACTGGATGAGGCTTACACAAAAAGCCAAGACTTCACCACTACGCAATGTATCTACGTAACAAAAGTGCATGTGTATCCCCCAAATCTATAAAAATAAAAAATAAGATAAAAGAATTTAAAAAAAAGACTAGTGCAATAGCACCTAGCTGGTCTCCTTACCTCTAGACTTCTGTCAAATGGTCCCACCTCGTTTTGCTGGCTGATTACTTATCCTGAAACACTGTCCCTATCACAAGTTCGCCCCATGCACGCAGTTACAACAGTTTCCTGCATATCAGATCAAGCCACCTTTCCTAAGCCTGGCCTCTCACACCACTCCCCTTCTGCTTTGCTCGAGCTGCCTCCAGGGCGCCTCCGTCCTTTGCTCTGCTGTGCCTCACCTGGAAATGCTGCTTGCCGTCTCTTATTCACCCCAACCTACCAGCTTTCAAGGCTTCTCATCTCCACAACTCCGCACAACAGGGCGGTCTCCTCTTCCCAGCCTCATGATGCAGGTGAACTTGATCTTGGGAACGCGGTCATGTCTAATTTTCCATGCCTCCCTAACAAAGTTGTAAATGTGCCATTTGATGGAGAGAACCACCAACAGATGTCTCCTGCATCTTCCATACACAATGGCCACATGTCTGAGACATGCTCAATTTCAAGTAGTCTGCTTCTTGCAGCACGTAGATCATGTATGCAATTTAGGGTTCAGAAAATACAGACTGCATGCCAGCAGTGCTACTCAAAAAATATTTGTAGCAAGGATCCCACACATGGGATTCAACTGAGCATCCGTTATGCATTTGGGCCTAGCGGGCCGGTGGGGACTGGTAGACTGGAGGCTGTGTTTGCTTTAGGTTTTCATGGAGCTTTCACGACTGGACACATGGGAGCTGATGGCTGTTTCCCAAGCCTCAGACCCTGAGATGCTAGGGATCGATGGCCTTCTCCCAACCTCCCAGATATTGTCCCAGATGGGAAATGATCGCATCAAGGGAGGAAAGGGTGAAAGTCAGTGTGTGTGTGTGAAAGAGACTCTCAAAGCATCCTACCGTGGTGATGCTCAGATCACTTTCCAGCTCAGCCCCAGAAGCCAGCTGGGCTGGGTTCTTCACAAGAGGAACATTCACGAACCGGAAGAACAAGTCAAATGAAAAAGCCCTGCCACCGGAAGTCCTGGAGGACATAGAGCAGAGGCCACTCTGGCTGGGGCCTCGTGACAGATTCTAACAGTGGGGTGGTCCTCAGCGGGGTGGCGGTGAAAGAAAGACAGAGGAGTAAACACATCTGCTGGGAGGCAGGAGTGGCAGCATCCCTTTCATGTGGCCAAGCAAGTAAGTCCTGTGACAGACAGGAGAAACTTCTGGGAGGGGGCACCAAGCCAGGGTCTGGGAGCCACATGGGGAGCATAGGGAAGCCCAGAGAGGAAACTTCACCAGGTGGTCAGAAGGACTGCAGCCCAACAACACCGCTGAGGAGGGCACCTCAGAGAGGTGGAGCTGGAGGCAGAAGCTCTACTCGGAGGTGCTGGCAGCAAGCCTAGAGTCAGATAAGGGCTGGAGCTGCTGGAAAGACGGGGCAGATGCCACATGTCAACCTCCGTCATAGCCGTGTATTTTACTGCAAGCAGTCTCCAATCCCTTTTGGAAGTTGGAAGGTTATAGACGACAAACAAATAGAAAGTATGAAATGGTCCAAACAAACTGATTCCATTTATGCTAGCAGAGGCCCCGAGCCCTGGAGAGATGGTGATCAGTCTTTTTTGAATGTAATCCCAATGAAACAACGCTGGAGGCTCATATAAATGAGCCATTTTAAAAACTTCTTTCTAGATTTTCCAATTGCAATATTCCGTGCAAATTCACTGGAGCTGCCGTTTTCTTATTTTTGTGGTTCCTCTGCTTTGCTGGGCCCTAAGTATGGGCTTAGTCTTTCTGTGGAGGAATCAGCACCAGCTAGGGGGATAGGGTGGGTGGAAATAAGTCAGGAGATGCTTTGGGAGGGGTTGGTGACGGGGAGCTTTGAGCCAGATTTCACACGGGGTGACAATCCTGGAATGAAAATAAGAAGGAGGGAAGCATCGCAGGAGGTGAGACCGACAGGGCGAAGGGTCTGCAGCTTCTGGGCAAAGTTGAACTCAGCCTAGACGGAGAGCTGGATAAGAATAGCAGTGTCCCTCCATAGCGGGGCAGGCTGTCTCTGTGCTTGGGTTCCTCTGCAGTCCGCAGCCGGCGCCCCCGGCTCTGAGCTCTGCGAAGAACGCACCCCTTGGCGTTGGGGAGAGGGCCAGAAAATGGCCCTGGCTGAACTAAAGCTGGACAATCAACCAGAAATGGATGCACGTGGCCATCTGTAGTCACCGATCCAAGGAGACGCTTTGTGTGAAGCCAGTGAGACTGAACTGGAGATTCAAACACACATTGGGATCTGAAAGGCCCTGAGAAGTTCTGTGATTTAAAAACAACAACAAAAATTTGCTTTTTTCCCCCCTGTTATTGTTGTTGTTTTTTGAAACCAGCATTTCCTAAAAAAACATTTATTCATGGGACTCTTTTACATATAAGGCAAAAATTGCTTTCTGAATCTGGCCCCAACATATTTTGTTTTGTTTATGGAGAAAATTTTTTTTTTTTTTTTGAGGCAGAGTCTTGTTCTGTTGCCTGGACTAGAGCACAGTGGCGCCATGATAGCTCTCGGCAGCCTCAAACTCCGGGGTTCAGTGATGCTCCTGCCTCAGCCTCCCGAGTAGCTGGGACTCCAGGCGTGTGCCACCACCACACCCAGCTAATTTTTTCTATTTTTAGTAGAGATGGGGGGGGGTCTCACTTTTGCTCAGGCTGGTCTTGAATTCCTGATCTCAAGGGATCCTCTTGCCTCGGCCTCCCACAGTGCTAGGATTACAGGTGTTGAGTCACAGTGCCCAGGAAGCATTTTAAAATGAGTTTCAGTTGATTGCTAACACATAGAAATCAGGTGAGTTCACCTAAAAATCCAGATTACCAACTTCTCTTG
Organism: Avahi laniger; assembly: GCA_963575035.1. Taxonomy (NCBI): domain Eukaryota; kingdom Metazoa; phylum Chordata; class Mammalia; order Primates; family Indriidae; genus Avahi; species Avahi laniger. The sequence continues at coordinate 4,901 of CAUYSK010119251.1, forward strand.
AAAAAAAAAAAAAAAAAAGCCAGACCTGGTGAGTTCAGGACCTGCTTCCCAGATGGCCGCCGTCTGCTGGAGCTGAACAGTGGTCATTTTGCTCAGGAACTCCCCTCCCCCAGTCTACCAGAGTCCCCAGGACTTGCCTCACTGAGCATCGGTTGCCGTTTATCCTCACTCACGGCTGTGCTGCTTTTCTCTTGCAGTAAAGACCATTAAGAAGCATGTGTATACTCGAGAGATTGTTTTATTCAGCCCGCTTCTCCCCTTTATGCGACACACCTGGTCCCTGTTGCATTTAAATCTGTGAGCCCTGTTGTAACACCTGTTAACATCACACAGAACCAGATAAAGGGAAGAGTTGCCAACTGCTCCCCACCATCCCCACCCCTAGACACTGATACAGAAATACCAGAACTAGGACTGCAGGGAGCCCTGGGCCAGGGTGTTTCCTGGGCACTATTAAGTCACCTACACTGCCCCGTAATTTCAAGGTAACCTCAGGAAAGCACAACTGGAAACATACCTGATTTGAATAGAGTCATAATCTTTTGAGATGATGTTATGTGGCCATCAGAAAAAGGTGTGTCAAGGAGAAGAGTCCATTCAAGGGAAATCCCATCAGTGGACACAGGTATTCTGGTATAAAAAGATCCAGAAAGATCCTCGGCCTCTTCCATAGCCATCCCCTCCCTTTGGGTTGATTCTGTGCTGACCAAGAAACCTCCTGGTTATAAATTCCATTCCAGGAGGGTACACCCATCAGAGTGGGGCGAGGAGACTTGGGGCAGGATCCAGCATTATCCGAAACGAGGAAGAAAGTGTACTAGACAGTACTGGCTGTTGGATGACGGGGGTACATCTCAAAAGAATCCACTACTAGGGGCTACGGAGAAATTGTAACTGAGGTGAACGTTGTATCTGAGGGAGAGGGGCTGGGAGCCACAGACAGTGGCTTAGCTCACAGGCCTCAGTGAAGGGGAGGTTAGGGTGGTGAGCCCAGGGTGGCAGGGATCTAATCCTAGGAGCTGGGAGTCACAGATAAGCATTCCCAGAAGGAATAGGAAGAACAAAACAGGGGCCCTATTCCAGGAACTACAGCACCAGAAAAATAACCCAGGCAGAAATTCAACCTGCAGGGGCAAGGAGGGGAACGAGGTATTGCATTTGGAGAGGAGAGCATTTTATTATAGCGATTTTAGAGCTCAGCCTCTGCAGTCAAATGGACCAACGCTCAAACTTCAGCTAAGTGACCGAGCAAGTTACTTAACCTTTTTCAGTCTCCGTCCACATCCTTTTGAGATGAGACTCTTGAGAGGAATAAACAAGATTACATGTGAATAGGTCTTAGGACAGGGACTGGCGCACAGTAGGTACTAAAACAGTAACCACAATAGTAATGGTCACTGGGGAGGGATTAACAGGAGTAGAGGTGATAGCAGCAGCGGTGGTGGTGATAATAATGAGCAACTGAACTGCTGAAGGGCTTGATTGCTGGAATTGAGGCTGCTGTGAATTGACATTGAACTTGAAGTCAGGACACCAGATTCCAATTCTACTTTTGCTGAATGCTAGATATGTGATCTTGCTCAAGTCGATGAACTTCTCTGAGCCTCAGTTTCCTCCGTTAGCAAATGGAAGTGTTCGCACTGGTCGTGCACTCCTCCCAGAGTTCCTGTGAGAGTTTCATCAGATCCAGGATCTGCAACCACCACCAACACAGTCCGCACACCTAACAGATACTCGGCGGATGTCGGTCCAGTCTGATGGTCAGGATTCACCCGCAACACTGATCTGATGCTGAATCAAACGTTCTCACATGTCCTTGCCTGCAGCAGCGCAGGTCCAGAGGAGGGGCCAGTTTAAATTTGCCTGGATCATTAAGTGGTCTCAGCTGAGAGACTGGTTTTTTGGGGAACAAGAATTAGGTCATCATTTTTCCCCTTGGTCATAAACCACCTCCAACTGATCCCAGCCGTGGCCATCAGAAAGCTTACACTCACTCTCGAAGCCAATCTTTGCGTTAAAAGGACCTTGGTATTCTTTCTTTGGCTTCCTTGGGCATTTTGACTTTAAATTCATTTGTAAACATTGGTTTGGGAGGAAGTCTCGAGCAGAGTATGATTTGGGTTTGCGATTTTAATCTGAAGCAAACTTTCTGGGCTTTCTTATAGCACATCCAGCTAACTGGAAAATTTGAAAGTAAATACATTTTGAAGAGGAAAAAAAGGAAGTTCCTGCTGCTCTCAGAGGAGGATTTTGCAACCTGTGAATGATGTCATCATTTCGTTGCCTGCACAAGAAATGGACGGAAAGTTCTATTTTCGCTTTCTTCCAAGCCATTTATGTGACTAGGTGGATGGTAGCAGGGGTCTCTGAGATTGTGTTTTTTTACTAACGTGGTGTCCTCCTTTGAAAAACAAAACCAAATTATCCACGTAAGTGAGAGGGACCTGAGCAAGGCACAGTGGTGTTTGCTTTATGCAGACATGTGATGTGGGAACCATGGTGACCAGGCATAACCGAATGGCCACGCACCCATCCTCCAGAACTCAGCAGAGCCCTCACAGGATATCAGATCAAATTAACATTTTCAAACCCACAATGCACTTATCACCGTTATTCAATGTGTCTGGTGGACGTGGTATTTGAGTGGAAAGGGTTTTAGATAGTAGCGGGACCACCTGTTCTGGTTGCTGGGGAATGAGAGAATTCCTGGAATGTGGGATTGTCAGTAAATGGGGACAGTCCCCACAAACGGGGCTGGTGGGGACTCGTAAAGAGCAACCCATTTTCCTGTAATGGATGCCAACGAAAGATGACCAAGTGAAAAGAGTGGCGACGGCGCAGCCCCTTCTTTAAAGCAGTTTATCAAACTTTAGCCCACCTCGGAATCCCCTAGAGGGCTCAGGAAAGAGGATTGCTGGGTCCCAACCCCAGCTGATCCAGTACATCTGGGTAGGACCCGGGAATCTGCCTTTCTAGCAAGTCCCTATGTGATGCTGATATTGCTAGTCCTGAACTACATTTAAGAACCACTGTTCTAAAATGCTGGATTCTCAGCTGCACGTTGGAATCACCTAACGACTTTTAAAAAATACAGGTGCGTGGGTCTCACCCCCAGAGGTTCTGATTTAATTGCTAGGGGGGCTTTTAAGCCTCTGTAGGTAATTCTAATATGCAAAAAAGTTTGAGACCTAAACTTTGCTCTAAAAGGCACTGAATTCAGGAAATGGCCTGAATTCATTTCCTAATATTTGTTCATTTGACGTTCAACCTGTATTGTTCAGCAATTGGTGTGTGCCGTGCGCCATGCCAGAGGCTGTGTGGCTGAAATAGATATGATCCCTTCCTCAAGGAGCTTATTTTTTAACGGGAAACATAATATAAACAAGTAAACAAAAAATAATATACAATTAAAAATTCAGACAAGAGCCTTGGGGAAAAAAAAAAGCAGGGAACCTGAGAGAATAAGAGGGGCTGGGCGGCTATTTTGGACAGAGAAGTCATTGAGGATGTCTCCAAGATGATATTTAAGTTGAAACTTTAAAAATTAAGAGCCAGTCATGCTGAGTAGGGAGAAAAACACTCCAAGGAAGAGAAACAGTTCTCAAAACCATCCAGAGAGGAGTGTTCTGGAGGACAGAGAGCTGGGCAGGGTGTCCTGAGGTCAGGTCAGCAGGGGCGCGAACAGGGCCACCTCCCTTCTAGGCCGTGGGGACGAGCTGAGGTTGTTTTCTGAGGTTGTTTCTAAGTTGTTTCTAAGCACTGACAAGCTACTGAGGGAGAACAGCATTTCTGTTTACATTTTTATATTTTAAAATATATATTTTTACGGCTGCTGTGTGGAGCGAGATTGGAAGCATCTGGGCCCAGGTTCCTTACCGGAGAGCAACGAGAGCGAAAGGTTCAGATACTGGGAGGTCATGAGAACGTCTGCGCTGTGAGTTGCTGAGAAGGCCTGTGTGGGGGGCACTGTGGCTGTAGCTATGGGGGAAAAGGACCATGAATGCAGCCACATGGGGTCACCATGGCGGGGCTTGCATCTCTTTTGTGCTCTGCATGGGCTAAGTCACCAGGTATTAAGTTACATATGTCAGTTTAACACCTCTTTTCAGCATGGACTCGGGCTGCAGCCTGTTCTGATGCGGGGCCAGCTTTACAGTCCCCTGCTAGATGAGCCGGAGGTTCCAAGGCTGTCAGCCAAGCAGGGAAGTCCAAAGCCAGGCCCTGAGGCCCAGGGGCTCAAGAGTCCCAGGTGCACAACCATCTGCAATGGCCCTTGCATTGTGTGTGGATTTTTAATCTGTTGTCCAGATGGAGGGTGAGACGAAATGGCTCTGGCAGTAACCAGAGACCTGAGGTGGGAGGACAGCAGCAGGGACAATCTGTGGGAAAGCCCGTCCTGAGTGAGCGCGTGCTGACTTCCTCGGGGCAAGAGAAGGGAGCTGTCGCTTGATGCATGCACGAACTCTTTGTCACTGGGAAATAATCGCGAAATACGTTTGAACTGAAACTAAATCCTTCAAAAGAGTACGTGACCGTGCCTCACAAGGCCTTGCGTGGCCAAGAACCTTCACCTTGCCCTAAGCTGCACGCGGGGGCAGGAGAGCGGGGCAGGCCTGGCTTCACGGTTTCGTAGGCAGGGAAACAGGCTGGGAGGAGGGGAGATCTGCCTTAGGCTTGGAGAGTGAGGACATCAGATCAGCTGCCTAGGCTCCCGTTCACAAGCCTACCTTAGGCCCATACATTGCCTCCCTTGGGGACAGAAAGGACTTTGTGACAGGATTCAGCCCAGAACACCTTCTCTTGGGCCTGAAGGGGGCAGGATTGGGGTGGAGTTGAGTGAAGATGGGCCTGAAAGATGAAGGGTCCAATAATGTTCTCAATAATAAATGTCTACTGAGGGCCACCTATCTGCCAGGTACAGGGCTAGGTGCCAGGAATGGGACCTCGGCCCAGGTGAGGGAGAGAGCTAGCTACGCGGCGCAAAGGTTATGTTTTATTTATCTCTGTGTGACTAGTGCCTGTCACATAGCAGGCACCCAGCATATGGTTCTGGAAAGAAATGATTTAATGCTTTAATGAATTCACTGAAGCGGGCCTGGCTATCAGTGGGAACTCCATGCCTATTTTTTGAACAAACGAAAGTGTTTCCTCCACAGAGGCCTCGTGTAGGGGATCTCTGGGAAGAAAGGGGCCAGATAGAACAGGTGAGATGATGGAGGTTTAGGGACAAAAAATGAGGCAAGAATCAAGGCAATAGTATGAAGAAAAAGAAAGAAACAGAACCTTGGGGGTCGGGGGAGAGAACAGCTACAGAAAGGTAATCATAGCATAGTATGTTCATGTTCTGAGGTCAATGATATTTTAGGGTCATAAAACCCTGAACACTGTATTAGGAAGATGGAAGAGAGGAGCTAGGATGTGTAAGTGTGTGACAGAGTCACCAACCATTGCAGGAATTAAATGCATAATGTCTACAATCGATAAATGGAGAAAAAGCACTAGTAGTTTATCTTTCAGGTATATGGAGGACAAAAAGTGCTTGCCCTCAGGCAAAATGACAAGAGAAGCCCTAAAGACTCACTCCACTCCTCAGTTAGTCTGCTTGCCCCAATGCCCTTCCCTCCTTGGGCCCAGGCACAAGCAGACCGGAGTCCCCTGGGCAGCCAGCCCCACACAGACAGAAAGAAGAGGCCCAGACGAGAGCTATACAATGGAGAACAAGGATAGGCCTTTGAACAGAGAGGGATCATGAGGCTCCCCAGGCAGCTGCAAGGCTAACTTACAAAGTCAAGATCTTTTAAAATGGTATTTGATTTTCTGGGTTGAATGGGAAACTTCAACCAAATAAAAAAACCTCTTTTGTGGGCAACAGCTGAAATAATGGAGGAAACCACAGGAGGGAGAAGAGGTCAGGGTGGGATCAAAGCTAATCTGATTTCTCCTTGCTCAGATGGCCTGGTTTGCCCCAGACTGATTCAGCCTTGTAATGCTTGAAGACAAGGGGAAGAGGCCCTTAACAGAGACAGGCATAAAACAGAGGCAGAGAACAGAATGCCAGGGCTGGAATTGGTCTCAGCAACCATCTTGTTTGACTCCCTCCTCACATGAAATGGGGGATGGTGAAGGTCAGCGTGGTTGGACAATCTGTCTGAGGGCACAGAGGCAGACTGGGCAGACGGGACAGAGATGCCAACAGATTTTGAGTGTTCTGACTCTGGTCTGCCAGCCCGTTCTCTTTTCCTTCACTATACCACCAGGAGAAAGACAACATAAGCAGGCCAGGCATGATGGCTCACGCCTGTAATCCTAGCACTCTGGGAGGCCGAGGCAGGAGGATCTCCAAGGTCAGGAGTTCAACACCAGCCTGAGCAAGAGTGAGACCCTGCCTCTACTAAAAATAGAAAGAAATTAGCTGGACAACTAAAAATATATAGAAAAAATTAGCCGAGCAAGGTGGTGCATGCCTGTAGTCCCAGCTACTTGGGAGGTTGAGGCAGGAGGATCACTTGAGCCCAGGAGTTTGAGATTGCTGTGAGCTAGCCTGACACCATGGTGCTCTAGCCCAGGCAACAGAGCAAGACTCTGTCTCAAAAAAAAAAAAAAAACAACACAATAAGCAGAACAATGGTCTGGTGCAATGAGCACTGGCTTAGAATTAATTAGGAGAACTGGATTCCAGCCTGAGCTCCCTAGGAAACCAATTGTTTAACCTTGGGAAAGTCACTTAACCCTGTGGGCTAGATGGCATTCCATGGGGTTCTGGTTCCACCCTCAGAAAGTGAGTTTCCGAGCTTGGAAAGAGAGATTTCATATTCATGTCATACCTGGAAGTTCTACTTCCATACATAGAAGGCCAAGGATCTACACATAGAAGCCCAGATTCCACAGCTAGAGAGCCAGATTCTATGCCTGGAGAGGTTGGATTCATAACAGGAAGTACTTTCCAAGCTAGAAAAGCCAGATTCCATACTTAGAAGGCCACGTGCCATGTCTATAGGCCAGGTTTTATGTGGAGGACCAGAGTATATGTATGAAAAGGCAGAATTCACACCTAGGAGAGATAAATCGATGCCTAAAAGCCCAGATTTCATAAATGGAGTACAGGTTCCCTGAGTGTATGGTCAGGTTCAATGCCAGAGATTGAGATTCCACACATGGGGGTTTGGTTCCATGCACATTGAGTCAACTTCCGTGACTCAAATACCAGGTTCCATGTCTGGAGTTCCAGGTTCCACACTTGTTAGATCATGTTTCATGATTGAACATTGATTTCCAAACATGAAGTGCCATGTTCAAAGTTTGTAGATTGAGATTTCACATAAGGAGTATCAAGTTCCATGCTGGTAGGGCAACGTTATATATTTTCTTGAAGAACAATTTCTATGATTGAAATTCCAGAATTCATGGCTAGAGTGACAGATCTCACACTTGTAAGGGCATGGTCCATATTTGAAGACTGAGAATTCATACATGGGGTGCCAGTTTCCACGCTTGTAGAGCCAGGTTCAATTTTTGGAGATTGAGATTCTGTACATGGAATGCCAGGTTCCATGCTTGCAGGAGTGAGTCCCATATGGAGGACTCAATTATATGCCTGGAAAGGCAGAATTCACACCTAAAATACCAAAATAATGCCTAAAAGTTAAGATTTAGTACTTGGAGAGCCGGGTTCCACACTGGTGAGGACAGCTTTCATGGTTGGAGTTTGAGATTCCATACAGGCTCCCATGGTATGTCTAGATGGCCTAATTACATGGCTGGAAGGTCATGATCTACATATAAAATTAAAGGTTCCATTCCCAGAGTGCTAGATTTCATGCATGGAGAAGATCACACTTGGAGAGATTCTTCGTGGCTGGAAATTCAGAATCTATTCTGGAGGACCAGGTTTGAAAGGACACATTATACACAGGATGGACAGTATTCATGATTAGATGTTTAGGTTTCATGCCTAGAAGTTCAAATTCCATGCCAGTAGGGTTGGGTCTCATGAATCATCACATTATATACTTAGAAAGTCAAATTTCACATCTATAACATGTAAGTTAATACCTGAAATTCTAGATTTCATGCATGGAGTGCCATATTCCATGATTCTGGGGTCAGATTCCATGCTTAGAGATTGAGATTCCTTTCATGGAATGCCAAGTTCCATGATGCACCAGTTGTCATTCTTGTATATTATGATTCGATATAGATAGAGTGCCAATTTCCATGCGTGGAGCATCAGGTTTTATGTTTCTGGCAGCCAAATTCTATGACTGAGACACCAGGTTTAATGTCTGGAGTGCCAGAGAACACACTTAATAAGCCATATTCCGTACTGGGAGATTGAGATTCTACACATTGTGTGCCAGTCCATTTCTAAAAATTTAAGTTTCATGTTTGAGATATCTCCATAGAGATCCCTGCATGGAGTGCCAGGTTCCATGCTTTTAGGATCAAGATCCATTCTGGAAGTTGAGATCCATCCATTCCATACACTGAGTGCCAGACACTGTAGTTGTAGGGCCAGCTTCCATGCTTGAACATTGGGAATACACAGGTAGAGTGCCAGAGTCTATGCCTGGAGGCACAGTTTTATGGAGAGTCAACTTGGTACCTGGAGGGCTACATTTTCACACTCCAAAGTTCAGATTTTACTTGTAAATGGCCAAGTTCCCAATGTGGAGAGTCATATTATAGCTCTATCGATCATGTTGCATGAGTTCAATTCCTTGTTTCATCCCTAGAAGTACAGATTTCATACTTCAAGGTCATATTCCAGGCCTAGATGGCCAGGTTCCATGCCAGGTGGGCCAGATGACTAGTGGTTCAGGTTCCACCCACAGAAGACTATGATCCAAGCTTGCAAGGAGAGGTTTCATGAAGGCAGTAGCTCATGGCATCCCTAGAAGGCCTGATTCCATGGAGGGAGCCCAGGATCAACATGCAGAAGCCCAGGTTCCACACCGAGATATCACATTTTATGCTGGGAGAGACAAGATTCACACCTGGAGAGATATTCTGTGTCTGGAAAGTCAGATTCCGTACTTGGAGGGCCAGGTTCCATGTTTGAAGGGAAACATTTTATACCTGTGCTGCAAGTTTTCATGTTTCATGTCCAGCAAGTTTGCATGTGGAAGACCAGATTATATGCTTGGAAAGGTAGAAATAACACCTAAAAGACCTAAATTAGTGCCTGAAACTCCAGAGTTCATATAGGTTTTATGCTTGGAGATTGAGATTCCATATACAGAGTACCAGTTTCCAGCCTTGAAGAATAGGTTCCATGTCTTCGACTTTTAGGAGAAATCAATTTCCAATTACTTAAATTCTAAAAGTACTCTTTCCTGAAATTAATGTCTTATTGCATGTCTGAGGTCGAGGTGTCATACTGTTTCATCATTTCCAACTCCCCTTTCACAATTGCCATTCTCCATTTTATTACAAATTAGTGAAGGAAGGAGTGAATTAATGAATGACTAGCATATCTTTAAGCCTTCTGAATTTAATTACAAGGCATTGCACTGGGGTATAATAACCTCCAAGATGATTTTGAGATGATTCAATATATTGAAGCCTCCTTTATCCAAGACATTGCAATCTTATACTAGGGCTGTATGTCTTCTTCTCTCTTCTCCATATTTCTGATAAGGGAGAAACATAGTATAGAAACAAGGTATTTTGGGATGTCCTGAATTCATGTATATTGAGGAGAGAAGAGGCAGGAGTGATGGCAAATTTTGCTGAAGGATCTTGCCTCTTCCATCCCCTGGCTGTTGTCAAAGAACACATTTCTGCTACAGAAGAGTTCTGAGCAAGCGAAGCAGAGAGAGGGTGAGTACAAAATAGTGAACTTAGCAGAGCTCACTCTATCTAGGCGACAAACTCATGGCAGCACCCTGGGCCTTATCCACCTTCCAGCCCCCACTCTTTCCCTTTATTTTATCTGTCTTTCTATCCATCTTAGAATTAAGATATTCAAATTTTGTCAAAAGTATGTCATAGAATAGCAGTATGCTACAAAACGTCACCTGCATTCACCCACAAGTCAGTTGAGTATTCTGCATTATTTCAAAGAGTAGATGGGAAGTCCCACATTTACTTCTGACAGAATAATTTTATATCTTCAAGTTAGAAAAAGAAAGTAAGCAATGACACTCTGTATTTCCTTAAAAGCTCCTTCAGACTTGTAGAAAAAACATTATCGTTAATTTTGGCCAAAGGATTGTTGATGTCATAAATTCATACTCAGTTTTCACTTGGGCACACTCTCCTGCTGTTCCTCATCCACCGCTACTCTGCTGGCTTCGTCATTCATACTATGTACTTATTAGATTTAGATTAACTCAATGGAGATATGTTGTGAATTCAACTGTAAATAATGCACTTAAAATAATAATTACTATATCTTTTGTAACCACCACACCTACTGAAGGTTCAACACCTTTTCCTTTTGCTGTTTATTTTCCACAAGGTAGATTAAACTGCACTCTTGGCAGCAGAACATTTACTTTATGTAGAACAAAATGCTCCTAAAACGCAATTTACTATGTAATGACCTGAACACTTTAGAAAATCAGCTTAATTAAATTTGTTTTGCGAATGCATACATAAGATGTTAAAGGACCACTATATTAAAAGCTATTAGTATAATCTCTAGAAGATTTGCATAATTGTCCTTTGCATAGTCTCCAGGAGAGACAACCAGAAAACCAAGCAAGCTTAGAGGGGCAGTCAGACCCAATACTGCTCCTGTTGTCTCTGCCCCTGGGCAAAGGCCTAATGCTGGGCAGGAACGCTATGGGAAGTGCTTGCCTCTACTTCCGCCGGAAGCTGGATGTCTCTTTGCTGCTTCTGTGCTCTCATCTGAATGGTTTCCACTCAGGGGCCCATCTTCACGACATTGTCTCCCACACCGAAATCACATACAGGAGGGGTCTGTGCCACGAGCCTGTACCCTCACTTCAAGGGAAGCTGGGAAAATTTTGCTTCTATTTTCGAAAGACAGACTCACTAGATGAGAGAGTCCCAAATATAAAAAGAGTGTCCAAAGCATCTAGATGGCTAAAAAAGAATGATAAATGCTATTATACAAAGTATATAATAAGAACATGATTTTAAATACAAATTTTTTTAACTCAGTACATGATCAAGGATTGCATTAAAATGTTCGTTTTACTGTAACACTTTAACATTGAGCCAGTTTTCTGCTTTTCCCCGTTCAATAAATGATGTGTACTCGTTAATTTACTTTAAATTAATTGCATAAAAAGGTATGATTGGTCCACAAATAAATCTTAAAAAGGTATATTCTGTAGTGTTTGGTTTGAGGTTTGCATATTAAAATATGCATTGAAATTTAACTATGTATTATAACAAGAAAAAACTACTTTCAAGGCTTCATATTTGATTCTTCTATCCTGCTTTTAAGAAATTGACTTATGAAATTTCTGAGAAATGTAATAGACACCAATCCCACTTTTAAGGCTATAAAGCCCCTGGGACAACATGGTAAACCTGTCAGGGTCACAAGCCACTGGTTAGGAAACACTGCTTCACTATTCTCTGGGAGATACTTGAATCTCGACTTCCTGTTGTTTCCTGAATCTACTTGGGACGCCGTCGCAATTGGAATGGCAATAACTAACCCCAGACCCCTTGCTGCTGAGATCCAGCTAACCAGTCACTCCTCCACCTCATCTTTGCCTGCTCAATGCTGAAATTGGATTACATGCTTGAGCTGATCAATGAATGGATGGCCAGAGACCATTTTGAGAGGCTGTCTTCCAGTTCTGCAACAAGATAAAACAACAGCATAAAAAGACCCAAACCAAGAACCCAGAGGATTCCTCTGAGCAAGGGATCCACGCTGGCTCTAGAGCGCCCCCGCCCCATAGGCTGGAACTGGAACCCTAGACCTGTGCTGCAAAGTCAAGAGCAAGGGGACTCAGGTGGACCATAAGGTATTTAATATAATAGCCTATCTGATTTGGCTCCTCATTTGCTGGGAATGGAGACTCTTTACATCTACAATATATTTGTTGAAAAGTGCTTATAAGTACCAGCCAGAAACCTTTCTATCTTATTTGTTCATGTAGAAACAAAACAGTTGAGACCTTATCTTAATGCATATGCTATTCCTGTTGTAACCAGTGACTTAGTTAAAGGAAAGTGACAGCAGGCTGGGATGGTTACTTTTGCTTTCAACCAACCCATAAAATGGAGATAAGGGACTAGATTAAATACTAATACTAAAACAGGTAATTAATCCCTTAGCACCCCCGTAGAAGTTAGAAGCAGAGACACCTGCTATTGAATAGATACCCCGTTTGAGTGACATGAATGACACATGTTAGCAAGGATTCCACCTTATCTACCACCCCTCCCAAAAAGATCCCCAAACTAGAGCAGCCAATGCCTGTGGTGGTATAGACGGTGCCTGGAGAGGCTGAGAGGGCTTCACTGACTTCACTTACCATGTCGTGGGCTGCACCTGCCATCTGGGTGGGGTGGCTGTGGTCCTAACTCTCCCCGTCACACCCTGAGCTGCCATGTTCATAGCCCATCCCAAGTGTTGCTCAAGCCTCTGTGGAGCCTCCCTGGCTATTTCAGCCCATGTTATTCTCTCCATCTCTTTCCACTCCTACTTATCAACTGTACCCATCATTTTGGCACTTGATCATATACTGCCTGACTCTTAGAGTTAATTGTTTCCCGTGTGTATGTCTTGCCTCCCTTTGAGAGAATTAATCTTATGGTTGCTAAATTATGCTATGATTATTGTCTTATTAAGTTATTATTATATTGTATACTGGTAATGGGTGAGCATTACTTCCGCAGTATCTTCAGAGTATGTTCCCGAGGTGGGAGAGCTGGTATCCCAGACCTGGAAGGGTTGCTTAATGAGATATCGGGCCAGGCTCAGTGGCTCACACCTGTAATCCTAGCACTCTGGGAGGCCGAGCAGGTAGATCACTTGAGCTCAGGAGTTCAAGACCAGCCTGAGCAAGAGCAAGACCCCCGTCTCTGCTAAAAATAGAAAAATTAGCCAGCCTTCATGATGCATGCCTGTAGTCCCAGCTACTCAGGAGGCTGAGGCAGGAGGATCGCTTGAGCCCAGGAGTTTGAGGTTGCAGTGAGCTATGATGACACCACTGCACTCTACCCAGGGTGACAGAGCGAGACTGCCTCAAAAGAAAAAAAAATGAGGGATGGGTGTGAGAGTTCTGTTAATTGCTCGAGGCAGAATGTGGAACCCAATTTGATGTTCAGGAAACATCAAAATTAAATGGGAAGGACTTCAAATGGTAAGAAAGTTTGTGTTTTTGTAAAAACAGGTGGGTTGTGCTTATCCAGGAAAAGGACAAGGTACCAATTAGACCAGCTACTGGGGGTGAAGAAGGCGAGATGGCTACTGGTTGTTCCCTGGTGGAGAAAGCACCAGCAGAGAAACCCGACCAGGTGCCCTGAGGTCAGAAGAACCCTTCAGTGTTATCGTTATCGTAGGACCAGAAACTTGTTCTTTGAAAACTTGACAGCTTTTACACTCTGTGTATTTCCTGGCCTAATTTTCTTTTTGCTTTCTCCTAGTATCAAGTAATAACATCTTGGGAAATGTCCTCCTATGCTAAGGGAACCCAAGGAAACAGAATTTGTCCAAGGCCAGGTCAGAGCTTTACGGAGGGGACCCTATGCCCCAGAGAGTACAAGAAAATTCCCTCACTTCCCAGCTGAACTGTAGGCAAAAACTCTCTCCAGTTGTTGAATGACTAGATAAGAGTCCAAGCACAGGCCTCTGCGGCAAAACTGAATGAACTGGAATAATAA
>CAUYSK010119252.1:0-33637 GCA_963575035.1 Avahi laniger
TGGCCTCTGACCTTTATGACTATCAGGAACAGAAAATTTATAGAATTTCTTCTTCGTTATTCCGTCCTTAATGATGTTTAGATTAGTGTTTTACTTTAGGCTAGCAACTTACTCATCAGAAAACAAATTTTAACAATGACAAGGAGCATGCGGGATTAGAGTTTTTGGAGATTTAGAGAGCTGAATGGGTTGATTTGTATAATATTTCTGTATGTCCACTGAGTCGAGGGACCATCATGAAGATGCAGAAGTACCCTAAAGAGCCCTTCAGGTGGGAAGTGTTGTACTGAGTTGTCCTCATAAAAAATGGAGCTTTGAGTTAATAGTAACATTGCTTATTGTTGACTTCTCCCAACTTTACAGCTATGTTGTAATTTGATTCTTCCTTCCCCTCTTCATTTAGTCCTTTCACTTTCCTTCAAGCTTTGTTTCCGTTTGCCCCACGCTGCCTGCTGTTCCTTTTGCCTGGAATATTCGCCTGCTCCTCCAGGGACAGACTCACTTATCGTCAAGATCAAGATCACTTACCAACCAAGATCCAACTCCAGCACCAGCTCCTCTGTGAAACCTTCCACGGTTTCCTCACCGCCTCTCTTATCCATCCACCTCACTAGTACATTTTCTCCTTTTTATTTCCCCACATCCTATTGATAGCATCAATAAAGCATGTGTCCCACTGAATTACTGTCACCTGTTTAAAGTGATCCCGCACATGTAAATTCCATTGCAGAAAGTGCATTCGTTAAATATTTCCATTCCTTTCTGTCATTTTCAGTAACCCCTTCCTAAAGAAGCTCCTTACAAATGAAGATCATCAAACTCATTTTTGTACATTTAGTTCCCTACCCAGCCCAAAACATTTGCTTTCGGCTAGCAGCAGCACACACGAGCGGTTTCGGATAAGATAACCTCCCACACGCCTATCCGCAAGGTCTTTCAGATTTATGCCCGTGGATCGATCCCGTTAGCGGTGGACATGGACTAGAGCCAAGCGGAGGAGCAGCGCCAACTGCTGACAAGGCCTGTGCTGTGTATGCCTACCTCGGGCTAATCGGTCCATTTCCAGAACAGGTGTTGTCTGTCCTGCATACTGTTGCTGAGAGCAGACAGGAAGAGTCTGCCACCTGGTCAGAATTTGTGTGAACAGATGCCGTGAAGAGAAAGCTCAGATTGCGTGCTGTGTCAGCGGTCCAGGCGTGCCCTGAGCACAGCGTCTCCCGCTACCAGCAAGGCTCCTCTTCACATGTGCCCTGTCCCACTTCTCCCCGAAGAGGAGACAGAGCCTATTCCAGAGACCAAAGTCTTTTAGAATGCTCATTTCTCCTGTTGGAAATCTAACACCTCTAACTGTACCGGCAGCCTGATGGTCTTTATGGCTTGGATAGGGAAAGATGATTTGGAAGTGGGAATAAAATGTTTTTCTTCCTTATTTTGAAGAGATTTGCCTTTCTTTTTTTTTTTTTTTTTTTTTTTTGAGACAGATTCTCACTTTCTTGCCTGGGGCGAGTGCCGTGGCCTCAGCCTAGCTCACAGCAACCTCAAACTCCTGGGCTCAAGCGATCCTACTGCCTCAGCCTCCCAAGTAGCTGGGACTACAGGCATGTGCCACCATGCCCAACTAATTTTTTTTTGCTATATGTATTTTTAGCTGTCCAATTAATTTCTTTCTATTTTTGGTAGAGATGAGGTCTCGCTCTTGCTCAGGCTGGCCTCGAACTCCTGAGCTCAGAATGATCCGCCCACCTCGGCCTCCCAGAGAGCTAGGATTACAGGCGTGAGCCACCGCGCCGGCCACATCATATTTCTTTTAAGTAATGAGGTATCTTAACTAGGAGGCTTGCTGAAGTTTCTGAAAGCATTAGCAGTCAGTGTTTCTAAATAAACTGTCTAAGTCTTCCCTCTCCCCATTGGTATATATCCCTTAAGATTTTTCAGTCACACATTCAGGAAGCTCCTCTCTAGGGTAAATGCAAAACCACTGATCTTGCAAAATAACACATAGCATCAAGAATAAAAGCATTGCTCAGCATAACAATAATATAACATTAAAAATAAAAATGGTAAACAGCAGCTTGGCGTTCTGTTTTCTATTTCTGAGTTTAAAAAGTATTGTGGGTTTTTTTTTTTTTTTGAGACGTTTTTAGAGCAGTTTTAGGTTCACAGCGAAATTCAGAGGATAGTAGAGAGATTTCCTCCATACATGTATAGCCTCCCCTATTATCGACAACCCCACCACAGTGGTATATTTGTCACAATAGATGAGTCTATATTGACAAGTCGTGATCACCCAAAGTCCATAGTTTACATTAGTGTTCACTGTTGGTGTTGTATATTGTTTGTGTTCGGACAAATGCATACGGATATGTATCCAACATTATGGTAACAGAGTGTTCTCATTGTCCTAAAAATCCTCTGTGCTCCACCTATTCATCCCTTCTCCCCTCAACTCCCGAGAATTAGTTTTAATGATAAATGGTCCAGGCATCTTTTAGAAATTAATGATCAGTTTTAAATAACTTAACATTTAAATATTAAAATATTATACATAATTACTAGATTATGCAATATCCTAACATACAAATATATTATTCAGAATTTTTACCTGAAACATAAAGGCTTGTTTCAAAATAGGGGTATTAAATAAGTTTGAGATATGTTACAGTTGAGTTTGAAGTATGGTAATATATTTTCAATGTACCCTAAATGCCTAAAGCTCCCAAATGTTAGATTTTGCAGGGAGATCTACCATGTAGGAAGTATGATAATTTAATATATATTGTGTATATTTTTCAAAATGAAAGTCTGAGGGAAACTTAATAGACTGCAAATATAATAGAGTATGCTGGGAAAATGCAATTAAGAAAACTGCGGTAGTCAAGTATGCAAATTATGTCCATCTGTTGAACAAACCCTTGGGATAACATGGAAATGATGGAAAGAAGTGAATGATTATTTTCCAAGCATTTTTGTCAGAAGTCATCCATTTTAAGCCTAACTGTGAAGATAGGAACCTCTTCTAAATATTCTTAGTAAGCCAGAATCTTTCCCTGGTCTGAATGACTTAATAAGCCCAAAAGCCTGACCAAGAAGTAGAATAAATTCAGATCCATTTGTTCATTAAATCTGCATCAAGCTTGGGCCAATTCAGTCTCTTAAATGGCCTTGGCAATGACTTAGGCTCCTGGCTGGAATTCTTCGTAGATTGCATACGTATCTATTTTTCAGATACGCAGTGGTTAGGATATGAAATGAATTATAGAAAAAACCCTGGAGTTTTGAAAAGGCCTTGTTTTAAAAATGACTTTAAGGCCAGTGTAAAAGGTCAGAAAATTATCATGGTTTTCTCATAGGGACCCACATTAAATCACAGCTCTCCTCATCTAGTTCTAAGTAGGCTAGTTATTAGAACCACTATATGTGATAACTTATATAGAACTTGAGGGTCTGGAATACACTAGAATAATTCATGCACCAAAAGGGTATGTCTCACACAAAGGAGAAGATATGCATGTGGGTCTACTAGAATTACTCAAAATACCTTTTTTTTTAAATTTTTTATTTCAGCATATTATGGGGGTACAAATGTTTAGGTTACATATATTGCCTTTGCCCCACCCGAGTCAGAGCTTCAAGCGTGTCCATCCCCCAGAGAGTGTGCACAGAGTCCATTAGGTGTGTGTATGCCCTCCTTCCCCTCCCACCTGCCTGATACCCGATGAATGTTATTCCTGTATGTGTACTTAAGTGTTGATCAGTTAATACCAATTTGATGATGAGTACATGTAGTGCTTATTTTTCCATTCTTATGATACTTCACTTAGTAGAATGGGTTCCAGCTCTATCCAGGACAATACAATAGGTGCTAGATCACTTTTGTTTTTTGTGGCTGAGTGGAACTCCATGGCCAATTTATCTTTTAAGTGCCTCATTGTGGGTCATTTTCATATTAAAATATCAAGAGCAATCAGTCATTAATTACTTGAACATATATATACTTATTGGGATGCTTTTGTTCTTATACAGTCTGTAAAGTTAAATAACCAGTGGACAAGGGAGTTTAATGACAATTGATTTTCTCGCATGTAAGACATGTTATGAAACTCCAAGAGCTCATAAATGTTGACTACCAGACCAGCTGGTGTTTCGCAGTTTTCTTTTGTGCCAGCATTTGTTTTCATGCAGGAGTCCAGAAATAGGCTTAAGTGATATCACCAAGTGTCTTCTAATTTTAGGTTTCTCCACAACATGTGCTGCTTAATGGTCAAATGGGGTATCATAACCTTCCTGGTTCCACCCATTTTGACATGAGCATCAAGCTGTGCTATTTAGTGTCCTGAGTCATTCTGATGTTCAACACGGGAATTTTTGTTGGTAAATGGAGCACAGTGATGATTGTTTATAAGTAGTCCTAGCACATTTTATCTCACCTACATGATTTCACACCGAATTTAACATTGTCTCTTATGTGGCACTGTTAAACTAAGGTTAGCAATTATATTAATAGGTCCATTTTTAAAATGGTTTTGTAAGATAATTATTTTAAGATTGAGGAGAGATCTTCATATATTTTAGAACTAATACCTTATCTCAACAGAAACATTTATTGTATTGTCTCTAACAATGATATGCATTGTCAGAAGTTACCATTTGGTATCTCACCAGCAAGACACATCCCTAGGCAGAGACTTTTGCCATGCAAAAACTTAAACTTCGTATGCAGTTTATTTCCCCCAGGAAGTTCCTTTTTTTAGGCTTTTAAAAAATTGTGTATACATTCGTTCAGTTTCTATTTATTATTATGATTATTATCAAATAATTTAGCACTATATCTACTTTTGATTTCATTCATTCTTGTATTTATAAACATTTATTGAGAACATTCTGTGTCTTAGAGCTACACTGAAAATACAGTGATTAGCAAGATAGAAAAGACCATTATGTTATCATGGTTTTGCTTTATTGTTATGCACTAACTTCTAGACTTCATATATTTTCTACAGGTGAGAGTTTAATGCACCTAACAATAAAGGGATGCTGAATGGGAACCCTCCAGGTATACTAGCCCATTGGATGCTCCTTTTGCCTTATAGGTCTGTCAATCTCAACAATCTCAGTGAACACAGACTCTCATAATTATGATAACAACTATCATCCTTTTTGCTTAATGTAGACCAGTGCTTCACAAAGTGATGTACCTGAACGAGCAGTATCGATATCAACTGGGGATCTGCTTAATCAGACACCCTGGAGTTGTGGCATATTAATCTGCATCTTAACAATCTTCTATGATGAGTGATTCTGATGCTTGCTAAAATTTGAGAACCACTGGTCTAGACTAAATATTAACATTGTCTTTACCACAGTCTTTAATGAATGTCAGTACCACAACTGATATTTCATAATTCTCTAATCAATGGAATCATGAGACTCTAGAGCACGTCATTGCAATGAACAAATCATCTTGTGGTCCATATTGCTTTTCACTGCACCAATAATAATTGTATCTACAAAATCATGTGCCATTAGTTACTCCTGAACCTTTGGCACAGAGAAAGTGCTAAATTCACTCCCATCAAGCATACATTAAATAATCTAAAAATTTTAAGCAGCAAAGCACCTTCTATATAATTCTTAACTTCTAAGTATAAAATAATAATGTAAAAATAAATCATATTTTAATTGAACATTTTAATGCTTGATATAAACTTTGAGTCATTCTTGTGGAAGATAAATGGTTTGACTGATTTAGTAAATCAATAGTTAAATTCCTTCTGTGAACAATTCTCTGTGGAGGAGGCTGCAAAGTTTGGTTGCATAGCATCACCAATCCCTCAAAAACTTAGAAATATGAAATATAATGCATCTCTATATAATATTTGGCAGCATGTGAAATTTCATAAGGGAGGGGTGTACATTTTGTGAGTTCAAAGGCGGGAGAAACACTCAATCTGGACTTTCTGAATTGCTTTATGTTGAAGGTGCTATTTGAACTAAGGCCACTAAGTCTAAAATTCAAATTACAAATTGCATTTTGAAAGTGAAACACGGTGGAAAAGCATTTTTCAGAAAGAAGAAAGGGCATAAGAAAAGGAAGGGAGGGAAGAAAGCCGAGCACCTTGTGTTTGGAGAGTATCAAAGAATGAGGCTCATTAAAAATCAAAGTATGTTCCTGAAATAGTTGGAGATATGCCTCAAAGCTTGTTTTGAAGACCTAGATTACATAATAAAGAATACAGTGGAAATGTATGGACTTTTGAGAATTTAGAAAAGAAAAGAATGTGAGCCAATTAATTTCATATATGTGTGTGTATCTCTATATATCACATATCTTGTTATATAGAATGGGTTGGAAGAGTACATACTTTGAGGTACGTTGAATAATCAGGAATTGTATGCAATCCGGGTTTAAGAATTAAATACAAGGGAGAGGAGATGAGACCCTGAGCAAGAGAAGGAAGCAGTTTGGGTTAAGTGGAAGGGATGACAACACAAGTGAGTGGCACTGAGGTAGCTCCAAAAGTTAAGGCAAATATTATGAATATTGAAAAATAATGAAAGAAGAATGTTTGTATGAATTGATAGAAGGTTAGTGTTTAGGATAAGCAAAGTGATGAATTTATTTGGGCAAGACATGCTCATGTTGCTTTGTTTGAAACTAGCAGGACTAGGAGCAGCTGACAAAGTGGAACGTGAGCTTGGGAGAATGGTTGACTCTAAAGAGGGACATATGTGACCACCTCTTTGGTGTTCATTAATTCTTGGGTTTACAAAAGTGAATCTCTCTCCACAAGGGTTTTAGTAATTAATCCATCCCTTTATTCAACATCCAGGTGTTGAACTCTTACTATATGCCAGGCACCGTCAGGGCACTGATACAGCAATAAAGAGAATAATAGATCCTGCCCTCACGGTATTTTCATTCTTGATGGTTATTAAGAGTAAAGTAGAATTAAAGAATGCACATGTGCACTATTTCTGTGTCTCCAGTTAAAGATAAAACGTTCACTTTATACCTGAGACCTCTTTCTAAAACCACCCATTTTATTTGATATATTGATTCAAATCACGCTCTTCTTTAATTTTTAGGTATTTAAAAATAGTCCAGATATTATGTTTTCTGCCATACTAAATTCCAGAGTGAATATGACATCATCTGAAAAATTATCTTAAGGTTTCCCAATGTTCCTTCACATTTATGACAGAACTAATAGTGTCTGTATACTGAACTGTAGATTTTATGGGTAGCATAATTGGCAAGTAAAATATAATGAGAAAAAAATCTGTTCATTTCTTGCTAAACTATTGCTCATAACTTGGCTTTCTTGAACAAAAATGTTCATATTTTACTTAAGTTGATTTTTTTTAAAAAGGAATGAAACCAAAAAGGAAAAGAGACAGAGATCTCAAGCTGTTGGAATTTGAAATTTTGGCATAGAATTATTTTTTATGAAAAAAAATTCTTGGATGAAAATTCAAAACATCCGCCTCTTTAGGCCTATTCAGGCTTCCATAATGCTATCTCAGAGGACACGAAACAATGAAGAACCTAGCTTATCTTACTGGAAAAATCATTTGAAATGCTGGCATGAAGCAGAAAGTATTCTAGTGACCCCTGTGTACATCCAATCCCCCACCCCCTGCTTTCCTTCTGAGACCTCAATCACTATGATTTCTATGAAACCAACAGAATTCTCAGCATTGATATGCAAATAAATGCACCAACAGTAGCCACACTATTCATTTTCCATGTGGTTTGCAAGCCAGAATTCTGAGAGGTTCAAGCCAGAATTCTGAAAGGTTTCCAGTAATTTAATACATAACACCATCAATGAATTCAACTAAAACAATCAAGGAGCTTCACATACACTAGAGTAGTTTACACAGACTTTTACATATACCTGATAATTGTTTTAAGTTTGTTAAATTATAGTGAATTTTTTTTTTAATGGATAAAATGGTAGTGAGGCAGAATGGAATGTTTAAAGTCTTTGTATCCATTTTTGTTCTTTCAAGTCACATAAAACGTATGGCATGGTTGACATTTGAGCTGTGAGATCAAATGGAAAAGGTTGGCTTTGTTTTGTGTGAGTTGAATTTCTTTTTCAGCAGAGCAATTAAATTGTCTCTCCAATACAAACTCCTCTCATTGCCTACCAGCTTGTTGTACTCTTCCAAGAGTAATAAAAATTGAAATGGGATAAGGAATTTGATAATGGAATTTGAAAGGAGGGGAAGCAGAAGGAATTTACTCCTCTTCTTTTCTATTTTTCTTCTCCTAATTCTTAAGGTAATTACAAGACTCTGGAGATGCAAACATCTTTATTATCTATGCAAAACGCCATCTGCTGGAAGCATATTTTCTGAACCTGCAGGGCCTGAGTATGAGAAAAACCAATGTAGTAAAAGTGATGATTTGTTGAACTGCTCCTTTTCTCAAGTGTCAGACTTTCCTTAGATATCCCAAGAGCTTTGTTTCTAAGAAACTCAAAAGAAAGTAGAAACCTTCTAGAAAGAGATTTGATTTCATCTGGCCCACACTGTCATATTCTCTTTTTAATAATACTCTAGTACAGAATATAATTTCTGGATTAATGGATTGTTCCAGTTATCTCTTTAAAAACATGTCTTAGTCCATTTTGTATGGATAACAGAATACCTGAGACTGGGTAATCTATAAAGAAAATAAAGTTTAATTGACTCATGGTTTGTAGACTGGGAAGTTCAAGAGGCATGACGCTGGCATCTACTTAGCTTCTGGTATGGGCTTTTGTGCTAGGTTAAAACATTATGAGAAGGTCAAAGCAGAAGCAGATACATGGGAAGAGAGACCAGATAGAAGAAAGAACCTGCTCTATAACAACCTGCACTATCTATTGGGAACTAACCCATTCCTGGGAAGAGTAATCCAGTCTTGGGAGAGCAGCAAGAGAGAACTTACTATCAGGAGAATGCCATGAAGCCATTCATGAGGGATTTATCCCCATGACCCAAATATCTTCCACCAGGCCTCACTTCCAACACCATTATTTCATTGGGATCAAATTTCAATTTGAGTTTTGATGGGGCAAACCATATTGAAACCATAGCAGAATATTTCCTCTAATGATTTGCAGATCCAACAAATGGAATAACTGTGAATGGCTAACTTAAAATCATTCATTCCACAAGCATTTTTTGCTCATTTATTATTGGTCAAGCAATTTACCTAAGCGCTAAGGATGCAAAGAGAGAAACACACAGGCTCACATATGCATGCGCATGTACCCTGCCTCCTTCCTTACCCACCTCCCTCACAGTGCCAAACATTCTGCTCTCCAAGAACTCACTGCTTAGATCAGCAAAGTATACAATAATTCCCTACAAATAGCAACCAGAGTGATAACAGAGTGTCCTTTTATACTTAGGTTGACATTTTTTTTAGGTAATTGCATTTTTTTCTTTTTCTACCTTACTAAACCTCTATTATCCCTTTCTGCAAAGCCTTTCATTTTTATGTCTTTCTTGCTTGAGTGTTTTTCGCCTCACAGTCTCTCTCTATGCCACTTGCTATCAGTCTTGCTTCCTTTTCTCCTCTCTCTTCTTTATTCTTTCTTATCTCAAACTTATATTTTTCTGTCTTCATTGTATGTGAAGCCATACATTTCTAAGTCATATCTGTTTTATGATATTTGAAAGCCGAGTTATAGTCAACTGTTACTTCCATTTTATAATTTATCTTGATCAGAGTCTCTGGGACTATCCAGACTTAGCTTTTAAGCTTTTCCATGTAAGGTAGTGTTCTCTGTCTTTGGGGGACTAATCATATGGGTATTTTGTTAGGTAGATGACCAGCAACCCCAAACCCCCCTCATAATCATCCTAGAGATCCAAAGGAACTTCAAACTGATAAGATCTCTAATAATCTACCAAGATATGTGACAGCCCATAGTTATTATCATAAATATGTAAAATAAGCTTAAAATAACTGAAATTGCTTTGAGCCAGACAGTGTTCCTTCCACAACTGATTCAAATAAGTAACAATGGTAGAGAACTGAAAACTTTTGTTATACTTTGGTACACACATTGAAAACAGTTTCATATTCTATGCATTAATTAAAAGCAAAAACAAACAAAAAATTGTGGATGAAACTTTAAAGAACAACCAAAAAAAGAAAAAAAAGATTTATAAGTTGAAAATAGCCTCATTTCACTTAGTGTTCAGGCATATTAGGAAGAAGGAAAATTAGTATAAACCTCAAAGCCCAAGGAACTACAAATACCTCTTTCTGATCTCAGGGGTTTATAGATAGGTCAATCAAAAGATTGATAGATGATTATTTTGGTCAGAAATTGAACTACAAATACCTCTCTCTGATCTCAGGGGTTTAAGGATTGATACATAGACAGACAGATAGATAGATAGGCAGGGAGATAAGTATTTTGTTCAGAAATGACGAAGATAAAGAAGTCCTTAAGGTTACACATTGTACTAGTTTATTAAGGTGCCATAACCACATCCTTAAACTGAATGGCTTAAGCAACAGAAATTTATTGTCTCATAGTTCTGGAGTCTAGAATTTCAAGATCAAGGTGTTGGTAGGGTTGTTTCTTTCCAAATGCTGTGAGGGAGAAATTCATTTCAACCTTTCCTTCTAGCTTTTGTTGGTTGGCTGGTGATTAGTGTTCCTTGGAATCTGCAGCATCACCCTGATCTCTGTCTTCATCTTCACATGGTGTTCTCTATGTATACATACCTGTGTTCAAATTTCCTCTTTTAATAAGACCAGTCATATTAAATTGGGATCCAAATCTACACTTGTTTGACCTCATCTTTACTAATTACATCCACGACAACTGTTTTTTTCAAATAAGGTCACATTCTGAGGTGCTGGGAATTAGTGTCTCAACATATAACTTGGGAAGGGCACAATTCAATCATGTAGGTCTCCCTGCAACCATTAAAAAGTGCAGACTGTAGTCTTGGATAACACCAGGACCTTACCATGTAGCAGAGAGTGAAGACAGCCAAGGGCTGACGACTGTTCCTGAACATGGCTATTCTCACCTTAGCAGTATTATCTAGGAGGCCTTTCATTAATTTATCAGTTTGTACATGAAAGGCCTTAGTATCAAGAGCATAACTTGAGAATTGAAATATACTATAGATGTACACAACGGTTTGTCATCCATAAGCAAACCCAAAATGCGTGCCAGTAAATTAATTAGACATTCTCAAAGCCTATAAAGGGCAATTAAAAATTATCTTTTTCTTTTTTCCTTATATCACAGACATTGCTTAAAACTGGCTGATGGTGATCTCATAAACCCGCAAAATATCAAGCTTTGTTCTTAGTGCTCTGACATGTCAATGACTAAGGAATTTTGTATGAAACAATACCTTCTTTAATGTTTTCACATTCCCACGGTAGACGCTATTTTGTAATTATAGTTTGAAAATATTCTGATGTTATTAATACCGTAAAGTTAACAGTATTTTAATTTGGAAATATCTGTAAGGGGTGATAAAGTTTTATGTGTGTGTGTGTGTGTGTGTGTGTGTGTATAAAGATATACAGAGAGAGTATATATAATATTTATGCATATAATTTATCAAATATTTTATTTAGGCTATAAAATAATACATAAAATATATATTGTTTCTATAGTTTTATCTCCTTTTATTTTTTTAAATACCCCTTTTTATCAAAAATAAATGCAGAATTGACACTTGGGCAGATGAAAAAAATGCACTTTTATAGAAGTTGTGAAAAGTAGGTAGGTGATGGCAAATATTTACTGTGCTCTTGGGGTAGCTCTAATGGATTTTCTTCTATGTGAATAGTCACTTTCTATCTAACAAATTCTTCATGGTTAGAGCTAATTATAGTTGTTAAAATTCTAAGACAAGCAATAGACTAATGCACATTATTATCCGGATAACAATCGATATTAACCTAAAGGCTGACTAATGCTGAGTGTTTAATATACACAATTATCCTGTGGATGTGGGAACACACCTTCTCAATCATGAATGCACATTCCCTAATTGACTCAAGCAAACAAAATGTGAAAACAAAATATTCAAACATTAACAGGAAAGCTTCCTTGAGGTTCAGTGTTGGACATAAGCCCAAAGTACTTGTACAGTAATTTCGAAAGATGCACAGATTCCTTTCTTTCTTTGTGAATAAGTCATTCTCTAAGATTTTATTTGAAAACAAGTTACCTAGAACTTGATATATTTTTCTAAGGTTTAAGTAATTATATTTTGAGGTACCCCAAATATCATTTAATCATAATGAGCCTAAAATGTATAGCAAATGGCCTCCTATATTACATCCAGCCTAAAATGTACAGCAAATAGCCCTCTATATTATAACCAGAATTTTTACTCTAGCCTCTAGATGATTATGAATAATTTTGAGGCCTTTCTGAATGACTGAGAAGAGTTTCTCGTATTTATACATTATGAAGATTTTATGATATATAGAGATTGTCTCGCCAATTCTCAACCAGCTAGGGCTGAGCAAAACAAATATTAACTCTGGCCTAAGGCAGAAAAGATATGCCAATTCATTCATTCATTCATTCATTCATTCAGTGTTGAATGAGCGTTTTTCATCTTCCAGACATACTGAGAAATACAGACAATACAAAAACAAACAAAAACAACCAAGACATACGGATTCACCTTTTCAGTGAAGTTGTTGAGAATCAGGAGTAGGAGAGAGGATTATGAACAATTACAATGTAAGTTGTTTAAAGATAGATAAAAGATGTTCACAGGACTCAAGGCAGCACTGAAGAAGATCACCTTATTGAGTGGAAGCAAAGAAAGACAGGCAGTGCAAAGAAGGAAAGTGATTTTTGAGCCAAATCTTGGATAGCCTAACCACAGAGAGATTATATGGGAAATTTCAAAGTTTATTGGGGAGGGGGGAAAGAATAATTTTTACAGTGAATTAGGTAATAGAACTCATTTAAATTATCCACCATGCTCCTCTGAGAAATATCTGACCATTGATTTGTATATTTGTGTAACCCCTTACAACATGTTTTTAATCCAACATTCTTGACCTTTTGTTATTTTAATGACTTTGCAGAAGCTGTAACTCTCTACTTCTCATACCATTTTGCTGTGGAGTGGTTTTCAACATGCAATTTCACATCTTCTCAAATCACACTAGACCAGAGATGATGGTGATAGTAAACAAATCTGAACAAATAATTTCCACATGGAAAATATCTGCAGAGTATGATGGAAAATCTTTCTGACAAACTAAAATATTAGCTTTCATTTTATAACTTTTTCTGAAAGTTTCTCATGTGGTAGTCAATACTGAGCTTGATAACATGAAAATGTGTATAGGTGTTGTCATTGCTTATTTGCTGATGGGACAGAGTTTTGATAATTTATCCAAGTATATTTATATTTTTATCAGTCCTCTATAACAAACTCGATAATTTTATACCTATTTCTTGTTCTTTTTATATTTACTCCAAATAGTTGAAAAATAAGCAATATACTGTTAAACGTTTTCCATTAATTTTATGAGTGGTAAATATATATGGACAATTAGACATAGTAGAAAAAAACATAAATTAGAGTTTAAACTGCTGATGTATCCCCCACCCCCAGCACACACAGACAAATTTTATCTCATGTTGACAAATTTAACTTTGAGTAACATTTTAATTTGTAAAATAGGAAGAGGGCTGGCTTGACGGGCATGTAAGCAGTGTAGTTGCACAGGGCCCAGTGCTTGGCCCTTGGGGTATAATGCTCTTTGATTGTCATATTGAGATCTGTGATGAATTTATCTTTAAATTTGTGTTTTCTAAGGAGAGCTTTTGGGAAATGGAGCTTGTTCTTGGTGCTTGGAGCATCACTCATGCACTGTTTTGCCTCCTGCAGCCTCTCTGCCTCCCTGGGATCTGGGATGGTTTCTGAGCTACCCCCCTCATATTCAGCCTTTCCATCTCTGCCCCTGCCCTGTAGCTGCTGCCACCCTATACCTGGGGAGGCAAATGGAAGGAAGGATATGTTCCATCACTGCCCTGTGCTCTCATTGAGAATCTAGGCATGAGCCAAGGGCAGGGAGGGTTTGGGCATGTGTCCCATGGTGTTTTGAAGCTGAGCATGGTTGTGGCCACACCACCTCTCAGCTGGCAGCCACACTGCACATTCGGCAGGTGAGTTGGCAGAGGCCTCTTTCCCATCCTCACTCAGGTACTGAATGCATCCCAATAGGAGGTTGCAATCCCTTTAGGGTTATCCATCCACTATGGGTTGGGGTGGCAGACCACTGAGAAGGGAAAAATTAACCGTCCTATTCCAGCTGGAGCCTCACATCTTAATTTTATATTGGAACATACAAATTATGTAGCAGGAATTGAATGGAAATTATGCAAACCTTAAACTGCAGTAGTAATTAAATAAGATACGTGTACAGTACTGGCATAATATCTGGCATAAAACAGAGTCTCAGTAAAGTTACTATTCTTCCTAGTGCCCCATTTCTTGTCTTATTTGCTCCCATTTACTAAATTAGCCAGATCTTATGAAAAATCACATGTTCCCTATAAATATGTACAATTATTATGTATCCATAATAATTAAAAATTAAAAAGTGAAACAAAATAAATATATAAATTAGCCAGATCTATATTAATGGATATAAATCTGTTAGTCCAATTCACCTTAACTCATTCTCATGTGTTACCCAGATTGAAAATCATGAATATTAGCTCTTAAAAATGAAATGAAATCATTTATTGGATTCAGTTAACACTTATAAGATGCTCTTGCAGAAGCTTTTTAATTTGATCAGGTCCCATTTATTTATTTTTATTGTCACTGGGATTGCTTTTGGGGTCTTCTTCATGAACTCTTTGCCTAGGCCAATGTCTATCAGGTCAGGCAAGTTGGAGGGAGGGAATGAGTAAATTTACACCTAACGGGTGCGATGCACACTGTATGGGGAAGGGGCACACTTGCAGCTCTGACTTGCGTGGTACAAAGGCAATATATGTAACTTAAACATTTGTATTCTCATAATATTTTGAAATTAAAAAAAATACTCTTGCAATGAAGATATTTATCCATAGTATTAATGAGACAGATAATGGATGGGATGATATTCTTCTTGGATCAAGTTTTTCTTGTTCCAAAACTCCCATGTTCAATCCCTTTTAAAAAAAGGAAAAGCGAGGAGTTGAATCGGGTCTTAATGCAACCAACCAAATGAGCAGACAGCTTGCCATGGCAGTCTCTGTCCATGGTGATGTTTAATTTTTCATGCTCCATCCCCTAGCCAACAAAAGCATTGCCTACTCTTCATTAATGTATCACCTAAAATTGAATTATATAAGACTCAATCTGTTTTGATGATAAAAATATAAATTTTAAGTTCAAATTTTTATTTCTTGATGTTACAGATTCATTTGTTATAGAACAGAGATACAGTTTATCCTTGAACAGTGAAGGGGTTAAGAGTGCTGACCCTCTCTGCAGTGGAAAATCCATGTATAACTTTTGACTGCCCCAAAACTTAACTATTAATAGTCTACTGTTGACTGGAAGTCTTGTCATAACATAATCAATTAATACATATTTTGTATATAACAGGCATTATATACTCTATTTTTATAATAAAGTAAGCTAGCGGAAAATGCTATACAGAGAATCATAAGGAAGAGAAAATATATTTACTATTCATTAAAATCATCATAAAAGTTGTCATCATTGTCTTCAAGTTCAGTAGGCTGAGGAGGAGGAAGAAGAAAAGAAGGAGTTGGTCTTGCTTTGCTGTCCCAGGGCTGGCAGAGCAGAAGAAAATCAGTGTATAAGTGAACCTATGCAGTTCAAACCCATGTTGCTCAAGGGTCAACTGTATATTATTTTTTTCTAAAAAGAAGCCATGGTATTCTATGAAAGAAATGGTTAAATGGCTTCAGATTTTGAAATATCACAAATGGAGAGGCATGGCAGAATTCTGATTATTCTGTAAGTATTGAACTAGAAAATCATATGGTAATTTAAACTAATATGGCCTAATAGAATTTTTAGAATTCACATTTTCTCTTATTTATAAATAGGCAATAGTAAGTTCTGGAATTAATCAGACAGATATGAGTCTGTCCTCCAACTCTCTATTCCATACAAATTGGTGTACATTATGTAAACACTTCATATGAATAATCTCTACATGTGTAATATCTACCTCACGGGGTTATTGTAAATGAGATGATGTATGTAGTGCTTGGTATAATGTAAGCATTCAACAAATAAAATGAGTTCTATGATTATTCTTCTTAATATTTTTATTGGTGTTATTATTCCCATGAGACAACTGAAAGCAACTTTACAGACTTAACATTATATGGAGATTTGCCATTTATTATTGCTCTGTTTCAGAAGATATGATTTAACCTATAATAATATTCAATCAACCTAACCAAATGCCATATTCTAATAGAGTTCTGTCGTTAGAAGTTTCTGGCCTATGCACAGCCATTGGAAAATCTAAATCAGTATGTATTTACTGTGATTAAAACTAGCATATATGGATTCAGTTGTTTATTTTTTTGCTTATAGCTTTTCTCCAGGATTTGTAACAATGTGTTTCTTCTATATAGAAGCTGATTATTATTACAAATAAATTGCAATTTGCTTTTGCTTATGTTATCTAGTTTTTTATTGTTTGCTTTAATGGAATAAAATAAATTAACTGCTATAATAACCAAGAGTTACAGTTTAAAAATACTAAGTGGCTATAATTTTCAGTCTAAGTTTAGTGCCAGGACATGTGCCTACAAAGAACAACAAAAAGGATGAAAAGTAGGGAAAAAGGGTTAGAAGAAGAGATAGATCTAAGAAGTAAAAGGAGGAGGAGGAGAAGGAGAAGGAGGGAGAGAGGAAGAAGAGGAAGGGGAAGAAGAGAAGGACAAGGAAATAGACTAGGAAGAGAGGCCACATTAGGAAAATACATGAGGAAAAGAAGGAGATCAAAACAAACAAAACAAAATGGCACAAAATAACAGAAACAATGGAAACGGGAAATGAAAAAATTTAATAGAAATGTGCCTCTTTTTTCTCTAAAATTTTTTACTCTTTTTTCATTGTCTATTCTCAGTCTTTCAGTTCTTTCCTTCTGGCTTGACACACAACCCCGACACCCCCGCCCCCCAACCCCACCACCACTGCCCTCTACCAAACACAAACATGGACATTTCACCTTTCCTCAAGATTGTCCGAAGCTTTGATGAATAAGAATCTAACGTGATTTTTTTTTTCCTTTCCTAACCTGTTTTATTGACATTTCAGAGGACAAAATTACCGCCTATTTTTATATACTGCAGAACAACACTCATTAGGAACTGGATGACTTTGACTTTGGTATTTTGAACTCCTATTTGCATTGACCTTGATGATCCCTTTAGACAAGTCACTTATGGTTTCTGTGCCTTGGGCTACTCCAAAATAAGTTAAGGACATTTACACAGTTTTGGTATGGATGATATGTGTTAGTGAACAGGAAAATGTATTCTAAGTTGTAAGAAGTTTTCGAATGTCCATTGTTATCAGTGCACTGCATTAAAACGGCTTGACAGCCAGCTTTGTTGTAATTGAAAATAAGGTCTGATAACAAAAATATGCAATGCTATTGAGAATGTTTAGAAAACTGAGATATAGCTGACCAAAAATAGTGTTCTGTTTGTTTTTGTTTTACAAGAAGTGGAAATTTCCATTTATTTTGTTTCACACGGATTTTGGATTATTATATTTTAATAATAAAAAATGCGAATACAACAAACAACTGTAGCAAACACCTTTATATAAGACTATTCCTGTGTGAAATATGAACTAACATAGCAGGAAATGTTATCACAGATGAGAGGAAAAAGTCAGAGTTAAAAATAATTGTATACAAATTCATATATTTACTTCTTAAAACATTCAATTCCAGTAATAAATGAAAACCAGACAATTTTGCAAGACGTGGTTCTAGTCATTGTGATAATGGGTAATTTACACTTCTGTAACATGAAAATTTGGTGTCTTTCTTTTCACGGTTTCTGTCTCTGATATAAGTAACAATTTTGTTCTGTTGTAAAACAATGCTGTTTGCCTATCGAATTGTGTTTGTTGTAAGATTTTTCCAAGTTTAACAATTATAAAAAGAACATTTATAGATCAAGGCAATACAAAGCCTTTATGGTCCTACTGCTCAGTATTTCCTTTCACAATTACTTGTATTATACTAATAGAGCAGGTAAGAAGTAAGAGAGAAAAATAAATAACCATATGTTAGCCATGAACACTGGTATAATAATTTAGTTGCTATATATGCTTTGCATAAGTCAGAAAAACATTGGCAAAAGAGATTATAGATATATTTAATGCCTCTTAAAAATGCATCTATTTATACACACCAGAAGGGAGCAGTCCTTTAACTGTAATGTAAAGAAATTGTATGCAGTGTTACTTTCAACGTATTCATAAAAATAAATATATACCTATCAGCTCAGGGAGTATAAGGAATAGTGGGAAAATAATAAATTTTGTATTACTATTTCAAAACTGCACAGAACCTTAACAACTTTTCTGTTCAGCATATTAATGTTTATCCTCACTGAAAGTGAAAACCAGTAGCTTAAAAAAATTTATAGGGGAAAAAATAATTCTAGAATCCATGTTTTCTAGATTTCTAGTCCAATGTCCTTTATACTGTATAAAAATGATATTACATATTCAGTGGGGGTATGTGTATCTAGGCTACCTTTTGATCCCCAAATTCTATGACTTATTTCTGCACATCAATGACTGGGAGACAATAATAAAGGGAAAAATATTCATCAGTGTTGCATGTTTGGGTTTCACAAGGAGGACATTGATAGGGAAATATTTCACTAATTTCTTTTCACGGTGAGCTTGGACGGTGTCATGACATAGGCATGTGCATCTTACTGAATAATGACAAAGGAAAAGAAAACAGATCACAATGGCTCAGTAGAGCCCTTCTTACTTCTGAGTACTCTCCCTGTTCTCTATGTTCTCCACAATAATGTTCCGTGTACCATTCTTTCACCTTTCTTAGTATATTTCCTTATTTTATTTATTTATTTATTTATTGTCCACTACTTCCTTGTGTTCTTTAATCCCCGTTCTCTTCTGAGTATTTCCCAATGTCAGGGCATCATACTTCAAAAGTACATAAATCTAATGGTATTGTTTAAATTTCTATATTCCGCAAAGGGGAAACTCCTCATATCAGATAATACTATGTACATATACAAACTCCTCATATCAGATAATAGTATGTGCATAGTATATTATAATAATATAATATATATTCTTTACAACACACCATTATTGTTTCTATGAAGTTCTAGAATATTTTATAACTTTTAGGCAGATGTAAAATACATCCTTTTCATATAAATTTAAAAATATTGTTGCAGGACAGTTGTTCATTAACATTTCTAGTCTATAATGATAACTTGTGATTCATTAATTATTTAGTGCAAAATCCTTTCACTGTTTAACTTTTGCAAGTATAACACGACGGATAAGAACTGGACTCCAGAGTTACACTTATCTAGTTACTCTTTTTGGTTCTATTGCTTACTATGCAAATTTAGATGAGTGATAAAGTAGTTGACTATCAGTTTTGGAATCTTTAAAATGGGCATAATTTCAGTAAATAGTTTATGGGGTTGCAGTGAGGGTTGTAATTAACACATACAAAAGTAATAAGAATGCCTGGTGTGTAGTAAGTATAAATGCTAATAATTTATTATCATTTTATTTTTTGTGTGTATTTTACTTATTTTTTATTTTATTTTATTTGTTAAATTTCAGAATATTATGGGGGTACAAATGTTTTTGTTACATGGATTGCTTTTGTGCTATTTGAGTCAAAGTCATAAGTGTGCCCATCACCCAGATAGCATACATTGTACCCGTGAGGTATGATTTCATCCAACCCCTTCTCCCCCATCCCAACTACATGATTTCTGTTCAGTTTTACTTCTGTCTCTGTACACAAGTGCTGATAGGTTAGTTCCAATTTAATAGTGAGTACAAGTGGTATTTGTTTTCCATTCTTGAGATACTTCACTTAGGAGAATGGTCTCCAATTCCATCCAGATTGTTGCAAAAGGTATTAATTATTATTATTATTATTATTATTTTGGCTGGGTAGTACTCCATGGTGAACATAGGCCACATTTTATTAATTCACTCAAGAATTCATGGGCACTTGAGTTGATTCCATATCTTTGTGGTTGTGAATTGTGCTGCAATAAACATTCAAGTGTGAGTATCTTTTTGATAAAAATGACTTTTTTTCTTTGGGTGAATACCAAGGGGTGGGATTGCTGGATGAAATGGTAGGTCTACTTTTAGTTGTTTGAAAAAATCTCCATGCTATTTTCCATAGATATTGTACTAGTTTGCAGTCCCACCAACAGTGTGTAAGTGTTACTTTCTCTCCACATCCATCTCAGCGTCTGTTGTTTTGGGACTTTTTGATAAAAGCCATTCTCACTGGCTTTACGTGATATCTCATTGTGGTTTTGATTTGCATTTCTCTGATGATTAGTGATGTTGAACATTTTTTCATATGTTTATTGGCCATTAGTCTATCATCTTTTGAAAAGCTTCTGTTCATGTCTTTTGCCCAGTTTTTAATGGGATTGTTTGATGTTTTCTCTCTGATTTGCTTTAGTTCTTTGTAGATTCTGGTTATTAACCCTTTATCAGATGTATAGCTTGCAAATATTTTCTCCCATTCTGTACATTGTCTATTTGTTGACTATTTCCTTAGCTGTGCAGAAACTTTTTAATCCAATCAAGTCCCATTTATTTATTTTTGTTGTTTCTGTAATTGCCCTTGAAGTCTTCTTCATAAATTCTTTCCCTAGGTCAATATCTAGAAGTTTTTTCAACATTTTGTTCTAGAATTCTTATAGTTTCATATCTTAGATTTAGGCCTGTTATCCATCTTGAATTAATTTTTGTAAATGTTCTGTCTCTGCCCAAATCCATCCCCCCCAAAAAAAAATTTGTAAGTGGTGAGAGATATGGATCCTGTTTCAAATTGAAATTTATCATCATTTTAAACTGCATGTTACGATGTGTTGTTCTAAAATAAATAATTCACTACATTTATAAATAAAAAGAATCCTTACATTTATATGTAAATTAATTATTTATAATGATAAACTATTCTTGTTTTTCTTTAAATTGAGATACTCTTTATTAATAGGTATAAATGTAAGTTATGTAATACTTTCTAATCAGTTATTCAGTGGATGGGAAACTTTTTGTTTGAATTTTAGTTTTTATTTTTACTTTATTTTTGAAAAATGTAGAACTCATAGGTCATATTTCTATCCAGATTATACCTTAAGATATAGCTTTTTTGCTATACACAGATGACTCATTTTCATTTTTGTGAGGTAAATCTTTGTGGTTTTTATTGTTTGTTTGTTTGTTTTACCATTTTGTCACTCTTGTATAGCTGATAATTAGTAACAAAACATTAAAACAAAGGAAGTAAAATGTAATTTTTAAAATATCAGTTTACCAATATTTCTTCACTAAGCAATGTAGTAAGGACATTAACCTGCTACTAGAAGAGATTCAAAGTTGCTTATGATTTTTGTTTCTGAAAAATCAGAAGATTAATGTTTTTTAAAAATTATAGATTTTTAAAAATGTATCTGATTAAGAAGAAATTCAGAACTAATTTAAGAAAACCTTTACTAAAAGCTTGCTATATAATTTACAGGGATCTTTTTCCCCACTTTTTATCCTGAAGGATTTAATTCTAGACAAAAAGGCCTCTCATTCCTCCTAGAATTTAAATTACATTCCTTTGCTTGTATGGAAATCAGAAGGCAGTAACTCAATTAATGTCAGTGAATTCAGCATAAATACAAATTAAACCCCGAATCTCGGCTGGGAAAAGAATCTTTAGACTCATGCCCAAGGAACATTCCCGTAAGAGCAGGTGTGGAGAAATACTTACATATCAAAACTCATAATCTAATGCTTATAAAATTTGTAGCAAATTGGAAATAGACTATTTGAAATATGTTTTATTCTTATATTACATCACTATAAATCTTTACATGCTATTGAGAGTTTTATTTATTGGAGAATTTATTTGGGAAGTATAGATAAGTTTTTTTTTTTAAATTTATGTTCACTTTTTTTTTTTCACCTGAGAGGTAAATGAAGATGCCTATCAGACCTCCCTTCAACTCTTTCTAATATATGATTATTTGGAGAATTCTTTGATTAAGTAGTTATAGCTTTTGGCAAAGCTTTGAATTTCGGCTTTAATCTTTCATGTGGTGCCCTAGTTTGTTATTAGCACAATATTAATGGATAAATAAAATGCAGAAACAATTGCTTTTTACTTTTATTTTTCTTCCTGCATACTTGTATAGTTGACTATGTTGAATGCAATATTTTTACTATATTATTTAACTTCAAGGCTGTCTTATCACACATTTTATTTTGCTTCATATTAACAACCTTATTGTTGTCATGACGAATAAATGGCCATTATGAACAATTCAGGCAACACAGAAAAAAACAAGGAATGATATAAATCATTTAGACTCCCTAGCCATAAATATCAAGAGCATTTGGTGAACCTAATTCCAGACATTTCTGTATACAGTTAGATGAGTAACGCTCTGTAATTATCTCATGAATAGATTCAGACTACACATTCTGGGATGTTTTCTAGTGATTCACTTTAATCCAAGTTTGTATACACTGTATGTCTAAGAGCGAAAGTCAAGTGCTTGATCTTCGTTATGAAAACCCCTAGAACATGGCATTTATATTGAATAAGGTTTATCAAATTCACTGTCTAATTAAAATAATAAAAGCTAAAAATTAAGAAGTAAAAAACTGCCCCAAAATACATATTGTGTTTTAAAATAGTTTATTCTACAAACAAAATTTTAAAATTAAAGGTAACTGAACTATTTCTTTCAAACTTCTTGGGTAGTGAAGATTAAGAGAATGTAGGTATCTGGGGAAGTAGAGAGAAAAGGTAGTTTACTGCTTGCAGTTTTTGTTTGTTTGTTTGTTTGCTTGCTTGCTTGCTTGCTTTTAATGTCTGTTACTTTGTTCTTACTTTTAAAAGTCTGCCTTTGCCAAGGCCCTATATATTTAGGAAAATAAAAAGTGCCCAGAAGGATGCAAAGGCAAATTTCAGCTCTGTCAGTTTTCCTTCTTTTCTAATAAAATAAAAAACATTCCTGGCTTCAATAAAGTAAAAATTATTCCTGGTGAAATTAATAACTATTTCACCTCAATCACTAAATTCATGTTACATTAACAGAAAATAAAAATAACCAAACAAAAATACCATATGTTTTGTGTGTGTTAACTTGGTCATATCACAGGCCTTTAAACATGAGCATCTACAGAAATAGTCAACTTTTCAAACCACTTAACTGCTGGGGAGCCATTCCTGCTAAGTAAGTTTCCAAGGACCAATGGAGCATCTTGAAATCTCCTTAAACTGCTCCACTTTCTTAATCACAGCCTTTTCCCGCAATCAATATTCCCCTTTCATCCCTTTCCTAAATGGAGCTCTGTGTTGGCTGGCTCCCACTGGCCTGGGCACATAATAGGTCATTATTATGAACACGTGGTTTAATTTCTTGCATTATGACTACTATAAAGATTTGACAGGGAGATTTCGAATATTTAGTTGAATGAAATTGCTATTTGTCCTCTTGGTGAGAGAAGACAATAGGCTTATCTCAAGCATCAACTCAGAAAAATTGATGGTGGCCTCCTGCAGTGATTTTTTGAGAAGTATTTTGATGCTGTTTTCATGGCTAAATGCAAAGAGTGCTGTGATCAGTTTTCAATGTCTGCTATACTGGAAAAAGCTTAACAGAAATATACGTGCCTTCTGTTCACATGCTTGTTTTAGGCCTCCGGCTTTGGGAGTATAAACCACTGACTAACCTGCTTCGAGCTTTGAAGAATGAAGTTGAGTTGGATTTCTCATTTTCTCTCAGGTCTCAGAGGCCTATCTTTGTGGAGTAGGTGTGCTTTTGTGTGTTTGTGTGTGTGTGTGCATGTGTGTATGTTGGTCTGGGAGAGGACAGTAAAATACAGTGCCAACACCAATACCTATAGCAGAATATAACTTAAATCTAACCATTTCAAAGTGTTTCACAAGCAAATACAACTTGCATTGACATTTGGGATAAAGCAAAGTATCATAAAATCCAGCGGAAAGCCAGTTTCTGAAAGGAAACTCTTTCAGTGCCTTGTGAGCACTTAATAGAAATAAGGAACAAGAGAGTTAGGTAAATGAGAGGGAAAAAAATCTATACTATATTGTTAATAGTTATTTTCCTAATTGTAAGATTACAATTGTATGGTCATTAACAATGAAGAAGAAATAAACATAAAATGAATATGTACTGGATTTTCATTTTTTGACGTAGTGGAGGAAAGAATAGAAAGCTACTGCTGGAGTGAACATCTCTATGGAAGAGAGCAATCGAATAAATGAAAGACTTCCAACCCTCTAATGAATAAAGGTGTTGGAGAATTTTGATAATGAAACAGAGAAAGAGGTGGAAGTGTTATATTTGCACGTCAAATCACTGCTTTCCAGGATTAGGGATTAATAAACCACAGTTGGAGTAAATTTATCCCTTATGCTTCTAACACAATCAGAAAAATTCAAGGGAGCACTATTGTGAGGAGAAATGAGTTAAGTATTAGGATAAATTTTATAAGCATTTATAACATTTGTGGATTCATAGGAAAAACATCATTATATACTTTATGTTAGTGCCCCCTTAATACTGACTGAAACAAATGTAATAGTTGATATGTGAATAATAGTGCATGCTATTTAATAATAGATTTTTAATAGTTGATATGTAAATATAAATTTATAGCATATAAGTTAACCATAATTAATTGGTCTTTTAAATTCACTGTAGTTTTAATTGTATTTAAAAAGACTATAGAAAGCTTTATGTACAGTTTGATGAAAAATAATAAAATGAACCCCACCTACGTCTACAAGCCAGCTTAAGAAATAGAAGATCAATATTTTAGAACCCCTATATGACTTTCTTTGCTATATCCTTCTACCTGTCCTTCCTTTCTAAGGCTGAGGCTGCAGTGAGGCCAGGGAATCACACTCCTAGGTCCCGAACCTTAATGGGGTGCCAAAAAACTCATTAATCAAGATAAACAACATTTTAATGAAATACTGAAAAATAATCAAAATAATAGATATGCTAAAAGCTTTGACTTCGCCACTATGCAACATATCCATATAACAAAATTTCTACTTAAAAAATATAACTTATTTTGAAGTATTTTATTTTGGAATACATTATGCATATTCAAAATATCATCTGACAGTCACAACACTTGAGATAAAGTGTTTATTATATATATTTTAATAAAGAGGAAACAAAGATCAGAGACTAAGTATTGTGTAACTGTTATAAGTAATGTAGACTACATTTGAAGTTGGTAGACACTAAACTCTCTATTTTATCCAAAAAAAATAATTGATTCGATCTTCAAAAATATGTTAAATATTGTCTGAAGGGTTGCCTCTGACTCCTTAAGCCTCTCCATTCTCACTTACCATTCACAGAACAAACTTAACCTATTAGAAAAGAAGCTGCCAGTGTCAGCAATGCTATTTGGGAATCTACCTTTTCTGAAGGTGATATTAATTGGATAAGAAGATATACCCACATAGCTTTA
The DNA here is from genome assembly GCA_963575035.1 of Avahi laniger. Taxonomy (NCBI): domain Eukaryota; kingdom Metazoa; phylum Chordata; class Mammalia; order Primates; family Indriidae; genus Avahi; species Avahi laniger. The sequence goes on from CAUYSK010119252.1 coordinate 25,768, forward strand.
CCTATGGAAAGTATATTTGGAATTCTTAAAAGGTTATTTTTAAAAGGTAAAGAGGGAAAGAGTGACTCTTGAAAACTACCATACTCAGTCTCTATGGATTTGCAGTCTCATAATCTAATTTGGGATATATTGGTTGCTTCACTGACATTTTTAAAGTCTACTTTCAAAAGACAAATTTGGTGCTATGTATTTTTGAAGTGCATAGAAGCCTAATTTTTTTTTTAATACCAGAACATGTCTTTGAAAACCTTATGGATTTAGAAGTACTTTGATAGTGCCAGCTAGTGAATACAATACAGAAATCCAAGTAAAAAGAAATCTGTTTTGTTAAAAAAAAAAAAAAGTACAGTAATATTTTTCATGATGTAATGAAGTTACTTCTCTGTGGAGCCAAAGATGTATTATCACTTGAAAACACATGTAGCTTTAACACGTCTGTCTTTGTTATGCTTTTTAAAAGCCAAACAATGATACAAGGTGTAACCGTTAGGAAATGGTAGATTGAGCTTACTTTGTGCAAAATCCTAGTAATAACTTCATTGCATTTTTGAAATAACTGTCTGTGATAAATAGTTCTGTCATTCACTTCTACTCACATTCCTTAATAATCTCAGATGTGCAATCACTCAAGCCATGTAGAGAAAGGAAGAGTGGGTTACGAAAGCAGCCCTGTTGATCCTGTGGGCGAAGCCTTGTAGGACTCCGTTGAGTTCAACCGTGAAATCGCTATCTGCCTCTTGACAATGCAGTAACAAGATTGTAAAGTGTTTTGAACAGAGGATATCGTTGGTGACCTGGATTATAGGGAGACGATTATAGTACATATCCAGAGAATGATGAAGGGATTGCAAATACTTATTTTCATGCAGATGAGGATTAATAATATATCTATTGTATTCTATTAAATATTCAGTTTAAACTAGAGAAAGTCATTTTTATTATGATCAGTAGTAAAAAACTCCTGGTGGAATCAAGGATTACCTATAAAAAATAAAGATTACAATCAGTTTGCAATTTTACAATTTGTTCCTTCCACCAACTGTTGCATTTGCCTGTACAGATAAACTATGCTTTTATATTCATCGGAGAAGGCCACTTGATCTATGGCTTGTGGTTGTATTGAGTACTAGGGCTGTGAAAATCTCTCAAGATATTTCTGAGAGAACGATATCAGGCACAAATTGCATGCTGGTTACTATTAATAGATAAAACAGGAAAAGTCATTCCACTGGTTACTGTTTTCTAAATCGTATCTAGTTTTGCCTAACCACATCAGCTCCTTAAATTTCATCATAACATTTGATATAGTACGTGCCACGGTTGGACAATTATACCTTTAACGAGTTGCTCTGATGTGTTTGGCATTATTTGTATTAGCAAAGATAGAGCAGCAGAGCATATGGTGGAGGTTTTCCTTTCAGCATATTTATTGAGTGACACAGGCTGAGTGATCATGTAGTGCAACTCTACAACCTTCTACTCAAGAACTGCAGCTCTTAGGTCAGCCCTAGAGGACCAGCTGCATGTTTTGAATTTAGAAAATCACCTTTGAAAGACTAGTGTAGCCTGAGTCATACATGAAATTTTTCATAGATTTATCCTCAGATGCATTTGCTCTTGAAGATGCATTACTTTTCTTTGTTTGCAATTTTAAGTTTTTGCTTTTGAAGTACTCTTCAGGTACTTAGTCAAGTACTGTTATTTCTGTCACTATGAACTTTTATTGCTACCACAGATCACATTATAATAAAAATAAAGAAATAAAGAAATTAATTCCTTACCCCAACGCATCAGCTCTTTTCATTTCTCATTTTTACTGTTCTCCCCCTTTTTCTAAGCTATGTTAAATATAGAGATAATTATATTCATATAGTAATAACAGATATATATACTGCTTTTTGAATATGTCATTTATCTTGCAATGTGTACTCTTTTGGCATTTATCTGTTTGCTACAGTGTATAGGTCAGTTTTATGGAATCATCTACTTTTTTTGGCATCAGTTATGGACTTGCAAACCTGGAAAAATATAATTCTTCAAAGCACTCAGCTCAGGGTGAGAGCTAGCAGTTTAATTATAACTACAGATTACATGTTAAGATTGGGAGTTTCTAAATATCACTTTATCATGACCTGAGTAGCCCTATTGATACCTCATAGGTAGTGAAATAGATGACAAATATGCGAAAGTACTCCTCCTTGGCATTCTTTCCCATTTCTCAAGTGCTAGAAGCTATTGTTTTCTAAATGCTTAATATAGTGTTTACAAAATGCTTCCTTAGTCACTGATTCATGGATAATTTGTAATTGTTTCCACATATTCTGGATACCTAGTAAAATGTCTCAACTATATTTTCATATTATTTCTCCATCTCTTCTCATCTTGATCTGAGCTCTCTAACTTTTTTTCTCTCGTCTGTATGGCTTTGAGTAGCAATGTGTATAGATGAGATTCACCAATGTGTATTACACTCTTAAATGTCAATTTGTGAACCCCGTTAATTTAAGTTGTCCATGGTACACTTTTTCACAATTGTATTTTAAGGGCTGACGTATAGGTTATCTGAATTGGAAATTCACTTGATTTTTTTTTTTAATTTTTAGAGGGTAATATTGTTCCCTATATTTTACTACAACATTCTTCACAAATTAATTTTTCAACTGTTATAGTTCTTTCTTTTAGTAAAAATTTACAGTGGGGAATTTACTAGACTGAAGATTTGAATGTTGATTCTTGATACTGAGTGTTACTTTGTTTTCCAGGAAAATTGTACTTTTCCCTAATCAAAACAAAAGTGCCAGATTTAAATCATTTCTGGCTTTTAATGTTTTTTAATTTAGAAAGAATAAACTTACATGCCATATTTTTTATTTGCCTTTTTGATCACTGATGTGGAAAATATTTTTCTCATTTAGTTAGTAATTGCATTTCCGCACTTTTTGTTGTTGTTCATTGTCTTTGAAGGACTTTTGTCTGGTTTCATTTTTTTATTCCTTTTGAAATAAGTAAAAATAATTGAAAAATATGAGATCAAGCGTTCTGTGTATTACTGCAAAATTAAAACCAGATAAAATCATATAGCACAAAAAATAAAATCAGGTAGAAAAGTTGTAATAACTTTTTAAAAATTGAGAACCTAAGAATCAACTGTCAATCAATATTGAATCCAGTTCTCCGTGAAAATGCAGAGACACAAGGAAAAAAAAAAAGTTTGAATTGATTGGCCTACCTTAATGGCCCGTTATCAAATTGCCTAAATGAAGAAATTCAATTGCCACTAATCTGAGCAGAAGTAGAAATTGAAAATGGAATGGATTGGTCATCACAGAGTCTTACAAGAAGACTTTTAAATTTTACATTTCATTTTCAAAAATTTAATGTTATATAGATTTGGTAAAAAGTATGGTTTAGAGTATTTCCGTTTCCATAGGTTTTACTTTGGCTGGATCTTTTACTTTCTTCCAAATATTTGGTGTTATTACGGACTCTGTAAAAGTACACTCCACAGTTAAAGCAGTGCTGTCTATCTTCTTGGCATATTGTATGCAACAGAACTTCATAAATAATATTTTAGTCATACGGTTTCTAGTGCAAAAAATATCATGAACTGCAGCATCCATAAAACTTAAACGTGAAAGTCAGATTATTCCTTAGAAAAGCAGGTAAAACCAAGTAGTGTTCAAAGTATAGAAACCTGAAATTTTAGCTCTCCATATCATTTTGTTTTGACACCTTTTCTAGTGCACAAGGTATCTGTTGCATAATAAATAAAATGGTCTGGTAGGATAAAAGCTGTCTAAATTCTTCACAGCTGGTGCAGTGTGCCATGGTGTCTTGTCATCACCTGCCCACACTTAATTAATAAGCATCTGCTTCATTTTTATGTTTATTTTAGATAGTGGCTTAATTTTGTATTTTTGATTTTCTATTTATTTCTGGTAATAAAGGAATATTTTCTCTTTCCTATTCCTTCCCAAACAGCTTCTATTTACAAAAATTCAGGGCATGTTTATTAAAACAAAATGAAAGAACAGACAATGCCAAAGAGATTCAGAGTTCTGAAAATTAAAAAATGAAATAACTTCTGGAGAAAACGGCAGTGAATTTGGCTGTATTTTATCTGTTCACCATTTTTGTTCCTGTTCATGTAGTTTTAGTTTTTTACTAACAGATGCAGAATATCCAAAAATATAGTTTGTGATAAATTACAAGATAACACAATTGTTTCCCAGAGAAGACTTTAACAGCAAAGGCATCATTAAATAGGTTGTGTTGTTGTTACTTCTGGGAACCAGGCACTTGACAGCCTAGAGCTATATTTAAGTTTATGATTGACAACTTCTGATGCTCTATTTATGTTGTATATAGGCAGGTACAATGGGGAAAATGTTAATAATACAAAGTTTCTCCAAGGAAATGATTCCAAATGTATGGGGTTCGATGTACTTTTGAATGTAGTAACATAGATAAATTACTTTTTCTGTTTTTTTAAAATCAGATTTTTTTTCTGCCTCCATGCAAGAAGGAATAGCCCTTTTTGTTAATGTTTCCTACTTTTAGAATACTTTTTCAGAGGAAACCCAAGGAGTTATCATTTATTAAATTAAGTATAGTTTATTGTTATTACTGTGTAAAAGAGAACAAAGTATGAATGACAAGTTGGTTGCTATTTTTTAAAAAATTTAATTTTTAAAAAAGTGTTTAAGAAATTAAACCTTTTTGTGTCAAGTAATGTTTTAATCAAGCTAATATTTTTATTAAAATTCAACTGCTATTTAGTTACAAAGTGAACCGTTTTTTCATTAGTGAATTCTATCAAATATTTGTGAAGGAATTAATAGTAATTCTACACAACTTATTTTAGAAAACAGAAGAAAAAGAGTGAACATGTCTCAATTCATTTTATGAGGCCAGCATAACCCTAATACGAAAAACCTGGCAAAGACGTTACAAGAAAATAAAATTACTTGCAATATCCCTCATGAATATAAATGCAAAAAGAATGATTTGTTATTTATAAAACCATAAAGTTCAAAAACATTACATCAAATGAAAGAAACTGGACAAAAATGCATATTCTATTATTCCTTTAGTTAAAAATTTGATTAAACTCCCTATTAAAAGACAAAGACTCTCAAGCTGAGTTTTTAAAAAAAATTCCGCTTGCAAGAAATACACGAAAAAAGGAGTTAAATTAAAAAAAAAAGAAAAGGGAAAAAATCTAATGTGAGAAAAACTGGACATGTAGTTTCCTATGCGGGGAAAGAGGTGGGGGGAAGAGGTGGGGGAAAGAGGTGAAGATTGGGCAGGAAGGGACATGAGAGAACTGTCTGGGATGCTTGCTTCTATATCTTGATCGAGGTGATGATTATATAGCTATACAGATATAGATACAGACAGATACACGATACATAGATAGAATGAATAAAAAACTCATCAAATGTACTTCAGATCTGTGCACTTCCCTTTGTATATATTGGACCTCAGTTTTATAAATTAAACTTTCTCAACATTTATAATCGAACAACATGGAAGTCTGATAAAATTTTCGATTCTTAAGGTGTAATGAAACATTCCAATATGCACCTGTGTGTTTCCTCAGTTTCTAGACTGAGTTACCCTCAATCTCACCTTTCTATTCATATCAATTTGTTCAAAATCTACGTATCTACTAATATTTTGTACATCTGTGTGTCCAACCTAGAAATCTCTACTATGATCAATACTTATATTTACCAAATTGCCAGTGGATAATACCATCTGGATATCACAAATTTACTTCAAACTATGTATCAAAAACTGAGGTTATTATCTTTGCCTGACAAAATCTGTTGCTTGTCTCTGCCTTGGTTAATCGAGTCATAATTCTCCATGCCTCCTGTTAAGAACATTTGGCGCTATTTCTGTAGCCTCACCTTCCTTACTTGATACATCCAATGGTTTTCCAAAATCTGTTAATTTTAACATTTAAAACATGTTTTCTTCATTCTTTTCTTCCTATTTCAATTGGTTTGACTCTCATGAGGACAATTTCAATCACCTCAAACATAGATCTAATCCTACTTCTCACTCATGTAATACAGTAGTGTAATTTTATAAAAGGTGAGTCCACTGGGAGGTGGCTTTGCTTTAGAATTCCAGATGATTACCTAGTACCTTCAGAAGAGAAAGCAGAAATTCTTTGGTTTGGGATATGAGACTAACTCTTTATGATCTGGCATTTATTTATATCTCCAGCACCCTTTACTACTGCTTGGCTTCCATGAAACTTGCTTTTTAGAAAAACGGAACATCTTCCAGTCTCCCAAACATGCTATGATATTTCATTCCTCTTTGACTTAACGTGCACTATTTCTCCACACAGAAATGCTGCTACCCTCTTATCAACTTGCATACTCCTACTTTTTCTTTAAGACTCAATTAAAGCTCCATATGCTCTGTGAATCTCTGAGTTCCTGATAGTTTCTTTTTCACATGAAGTTATTAGTGGGAATATTGATTTATATATCTGACTTCCCTACTACATCAGAAACTCATTGTGAGCAGGGCTATATCTGATTCATCTTTGGTTTCCCAGTGTTTAGGACAAAAAAGGAACCTACCATCAGCTGACATCCCTTGAGTTAAGAAAGATAGAACAAAACGTCAGTAATGTAGTTAACCCTGTTTTATAAGCTATATGATCACATTTCCTTTAAAATTATTATAAAATAGTAGAATAATTTTAAAATTCTAGATATGTACTCTTTCAAATTAAGTACCGATGATGATATTGTCATAATTTGTGCCAATATATGAGTTATGTTTCAGTTTTTTTAAAAAAGCAAAAATGTGACCACGAAATGTTTCACAACTATATTATATTAAAATATCTGACCTTTGTAAATTCTCAGTTTTCATTTGTATTAATTAAATTTAAAGTTTTTCTTACATATTTTACAGTTTTAGAAGAAATATCTTTTTTGAGATAAACTTTAAAGATAAATCTTACACCATAGATGAGCAATATTAAATACTAAAATGTTATAAACTTGATAAAACTTATAGTTACATCTACAGAAAATTTATAAATAAATACATATATTTATAGACATAGCATATGGGTAATAGGCTCTATAAAACAAGAACAAAATTTCTCAAAAATAATGCAAAGCTTAGCAGAGCTTCTTAAAAGAAAAATAGAATTGTAGCATTCAAAGTATTAGTTTGTACTGAACTGTTCATTTTTAAAAAACACCTAGTAAAAGGATTATATTAAAATTGGTGCTTCATGGACTCTAGCTGTAATAACTAATAATTTTGGATATAAGTCCTAGGCTTGTTGGGTAACTATGCATTTGCTTCTTTGGGCCTGAAAATAGTTTATGTACTTCACATCTAGAGACTTGCTTATAATTTGAAAATAAATTTTCTGATAAAATTAAAAGTATTAGATGTTAATTTTGCTGAATATAAACTTTATTTCTTTAGGTTGCCGAAATTTTTGCATCCAGTTCTTCCTCCAGTAAGATAGTCTTGAGCAGTCATAATTTTTAGGTCATCACCGATCTTGCCTCTGTATAGTCACACACAATGTTAGTAGGCTGGGAAAGAATTGAGTCTAAACTTACTTAAACAGAGAGGTCTTTCACCTCCTTAGTTAAGTATATTCCTAGGTATTTTATTTTCTTTGTAGCTATTGTGAATGGTATTGAGTCTTTGATTTGACTCTCAGCTTAACTGTTATTGGTATATAGGAATGCTACTGATTTGTGTACATCGATTTTGTAATTTGAGATGATATGTTCTCTGTATTTATTGTACCAAACTATTATATCAATTTATCTGTTTATTGAACAAATATTTAATGCTAGCAAGCTATACAAAAGAT
>CAUYSK010119253.1:0-21953 GCA_963575035.1 Avahi laniger
CTCCTGGGCTCAAGCGATCCTCCTGCCTCAGCCTCCCCAGTAGCTGGGACTACAGGTGCCACCACACCCAGCTAGTTTTTTCTATTTTTAGTAGAGACAGGCTCTCACTTTTGCTCAGGCTGGTCTTGAACTCCTGAGCTCAAGCAATCCTCCCGCCTTGGCCTCCCAGAGTGCTGGGATTACAGGTGTAAGCCACTTCACCTGGTTGAAATTTGCAATCTCTATCTCAAATTTCTAAGGAAAATAAGTGGCTTAGAATAGCCAAAGTCATTTTTGAAAAAGAATACTACCTGACTTCAGGATTTTCTGTAAAGGTAGATCATCCAGACAATATACATTGGCATGATCATTGATGTATAGATCCATGGACCAGAATAGAAACAGACAATGATTTCTGACAATCTGGCCAAGGTGACTTAGTGGAAAAGTATTCAATGGATAGTGCTGGAACTGTTGGGCACCCACATGTACAAAAATATTACTTAAAACTCACATGTCAAACTACAAAAGAAAAATTAATAGATAAGACTTCCTTAAATAATAAACTGCTTTCTGAAAGACATTGTAAAGTAAATGAAAAGCCAAGACACAGAAGATGGAAGAAGATATTTGGAAAACAGGTATCTGATAACAGACTAGTAACTAAAATATTAAGATACAAAGAATTCTCCACACTCAGTAATAAAAAAGATAAATAATCTAATATATAGTAGGTAGAATAATTGAACACTTAATCAAATAAATATAGATGTTAGCTAAGCACATTAAAAGATGTTCTATCTCATTAGTAATTAATGCAATGCAAACTAAAACCACAATGTGATACCACTACATGTTTAAAATGACTAAAAACAGACGAAAAAAACTTGCAATACTGACAAAACCGACAGTGTGTCCCCCAGGGTGGTGTCATCGGCACGCCGTATTCATCGTCTTCAAAAATGCAAAGTGGTACAACCAATCTTGAGAACAATTTAGCAGTTTCTTCTGTAATTAAACATACACTTATCATAAGTTCCAGCAATTTCGCTATAGTGACATGAGGTAGCACACTGAAATTAATATGAAGCATTAATTCATATTAAGTGAAATGAAATGAAACATAACTGCTTTGGTCACAATTGCCAAAACGAGGGCAAAAAACAAGTGCCCATCAAATTTTGAATAGATAAACCTTTCGGTACACACAGATCATGGAAAAGGACTCAATACTAGAATCCAATGAGTCATACAATAGTATCCATGACTCTCAGAAGCACTATCCTAAGTCAAGGAAACCAGACACGGAAGTCACATGTGTATGACTAATTAGAAGTCATTCTGAAAGGGTCAGATCTGTGTTCGTCAGTGGCTGTGGGTGGCACAGAGGATTCCTGCATAGGGGAAGAAGGAACTTTTAGGGTGATGAAAATGTCCTATGTCTTGATTTTGGTTGTGGTTAAAGGTCTTTAAATACATTGTCAAAGCTCATTAAGTTATATCCTTATGAAGAATGAATTTTGCTATTTGTCAATCACTCCTCTAACAAGGTGATCACAAAGGAAAGGAAAATTCTCAGTGTCATGCGGTAGACGGATCACAGAACCGGCGGGAGGGCACGTGGCGGGCGCTGGTGAGGTCCCTTGTAAGGACAGCGTCTGGAATCACCCGTGTCTAGTTTGATCAAATGCGTTAAGACGTGCAACGCTGCTGCAACACTCTCTGGAACTCAATAGATATCAGCAATTGTCGTATGTACTTAAGAGCAAGCCCTGAAATATGTTACCAATGTCGCCTCTCAGTACAGCGAGATGCACAGAATCATCCCAGCTTAGGGAACGTCCTCACTGCAGCGTCTTCTCCTGGCCCTGAACAAACTATCCTATAAAAAGATGCTGAGCACACATCCGCAGGCTACATCTCAAGCCAGGAATAGCAGCGCTCACCCCTGGGGTCTGAGGACCTCTTCCCTCTCCGATTTTATAAATAGAAGGTTTTCTTTTGTTGTTGCCGACAGTCTCCAGGGGCAAAAGAGTGGAAAGAGTAACCTCTTTGTGTCTATTGGGATTTCAGGTACTTTTGGTAGTGGACTTAAAAGAATGACTTTATCCATGTATTTCAGTAAAGGTAACTTGATTTTCATCCTTTTTTCCGGTTTTTGCTTTTGCATAAAATATTTTTCATGAGCCGGTATCTTTTATCAAAGTTTGTGTTTTATTCATTTTTTGGAATCCTTGAGTATCTCGGAATAGTTATTATTATTATTTCTTTTTACTTTTATCCTAAACAACAGTTGAACATACTCTGTACTGGTGACTTCGCTTTTCTCTTGATATCTGACCTGCTACTATACTGAATCCAATACCCAAGAGAATGTTTGACAGTCTGCTTGCATTTAATATGTTTAATGGAAATTTAATGTTCGCGCAATTGTTTTTGCCCTCCCAGTAGCACTGAATTATTCATGAATAACCTCAAATCTCTCTAAGTAAAACACAGTTCTTTTAATGAGCCAGCGCGAGAGCAGCGATCACAGTTCAGTCTGGGAGAGAGTCGCTGAGTCCACCGAACGCCACGGTGAGTGCTGTCTTGTCCCGGGGCACCAATGGCCTTCCTCGAACTTGGCAAAATCCGAGACTAGCTGAGCCACCACCCACCTTGCACTACTGTGCTTCTTGTGTTAAAGGTCACACATGCACACATGCGTGCACACACACACAGACGCTCCTCTCGGCAGAAGCACCCATCTGCTCACACGCGTGAAAGGCCGTGAAGCTGGAGGGCCTGTGAGCCCTCCCCGGGGGGTGTCAGAGGGGTGTGTTGGGGGCACCTTGAGAAAACAGCTTCTTCAGTCTCAGGTGTCTGCCTGCCTCCCGTGGAGTTAACCTCAGTCCCCGGACATGGGAAAGAAACGTATCTTGGCTGTGATTTTGTGCAGAGAACAGGCAGATCTGGATTTCAGCTCCTCACCTGATGGGGAGCCTGAGCCTGCTCTTGTATAAAATAATCTGATTACCAGACAGGACAGGTGCCAATATTCTAGAAAATATTCCTGAATTCCCAGCTAGTGGAAGATGCTCAATGAATAGCAGCTGTTGCTGTTTCTGTCATTGTTATATGTGGACCCTTTAAAATAATATTTGTACAAATGCCCTTTATCGTATCTCAACAAATGTAACTGTAAGAGAAAAGGCAATGTGAATTTTGATGGGAGAATCGTACTAGACAATTCAATATTATTCTTTGTTTGCATACGGGTGGGGCCAAAAGGATCTTTGCAGATTTTATTCTGATATTAAAGTTTCTTTACTACTTCAGTAATCTAATACTTATTGGCCGTGTCTCCAGTATGTTGTGTCCATGGTTTCGCTCTTCGCCACACTCAGGGTCCATTCATGTCCTGGGAGAAACCAGACAGGACTCGGGTACCTGAGAATACAGCCCTGCCATCTGCTTCCCTCAGACTCAGACCCATGTTTAATTCCTCTGTCAGGGGCTGGTGGTTTTTCCTACGAAGGAGCTCACATTGGAACCTAGAAATATACCAGACGCCATGCGTGTCTACATTTGTGGGGTATTTCTTCACTTGATGCTGGATTGCAGAAAAGGAGCTTGACCTTGAGCAGGAGATATTTCAAAAAGGGAATAGAAATGAAAAGATGGGAAAAAATTGTTTAATATACCAGCTTTAAAATATTTCTGTGTTCCTTTGCAATGTCAAAATGTCTGAAAAATAAACAAGCAAGTGATCAGCCTGCACTTGTCATTCTGAGTAGGCAGGAGTGACTGACCCGTGTTGTTCCTTCCACTGGGACAGAGAGGATCAAGGATGAGGACGCAGAGACCCCGACAGCCACAGTCCAGGTGGGTAGTGTCACCTCGAACACTCGCTGTGGCTTCTTCGTTTTGTCAACATCATGGGGGAAACGTGGTCCCGTAGATTCCTTGCACTGAGGGTGAAAACGGTCCTGCCTGTTGGTGAGAAACCACACCCAGGTGGCGCAGCCAGGCGTCCTCTCTCTCTTCCACCTGATGGACTTTTATACAAGCAAGAGTTTGTGTACAGAATATCAGAACACACCAACAACTGCATGCTACAGACTGTTAACCCTTAGTCGTGCGAGAAACAGATCAATATTAATAACTTGAAGGAAGCTCTAGAGTTAGAGTTCATTTTCTTGCCAAAATAAACAAACAAAAAGGATTGATCAATACTATTTTCAAAGGCTGTAAGGAATATTTTTTATGCAAGTATAAGGTTATACTCGCATGAGAGACATACCACCCCTAATTTGGGGGAAGAAACCATAGGCACAGTGAAAAGTCATTGTCATAAAGTAAATTTAAGCACATAGATGCATTCATCCACTTACTGTACACTCTCCTTGCACCGTGAAATGTGGGCATCACTGGAGGTCTTAAGTGGGTTTGGTAGGTCTGGCGGAGGGTAAATAGCGGCAAGAAAGTGGCTGAGGGCGGAGAGAATTGCAGCTGGGAACCAAATTGCGGCTGGGAACTGTTCCCTGGTGGGAACATAAATAGTAAATAGTTCCTAGTAACCTTTAGCTGACCTAGAGCTCATTACCATCTAATTAACATAACATGGTGCAGCCTCGTGAAGGATTCTGGGGAAGACGCATGCGCAGGAAGGCAAACTTGTACCTACCCAACCTGCTATGTAATCTCAACCTGTCAATCACACCAAAGGCGGGAAACGGCAGCCAATCCTGCCAGGGGAGAGGCGGGAAAAACCAGTGAACGTATAAAAGGCAGCTGTGCTCAGCCTCCAGTGTCTTTTTCCACTTGTGGGGACTGACCTGTTCTCTCTCTGGAACATGTCTTCATTTTGTGCAGTTTCCTTTATTTTCATTCTTTCTTGTATGTGATGAGCTGTTTGTACAAAATTGCTCTGTGTCTGTGATCACTGTCATCGGCTCCTCGGTTCCAGTGCTCACTGTGGACGCTGGCCCCGGGGACCAGGGGCGTCTGCACAGACGGACCTAACGAGTCAGCTTCCAGATGTACCTGCTGCTTTTACACTGCAGGAATTAACTGTCTGAACAAGGTGGTCGGCAACGTAAATAGCTGGAGAAAGCCACGTGTTAATGGAAAAGCATTCATAAAATGTGATGGGAATAAGCGATCAACTTCCTCTTTGGGAGAATTTGGTTACTTTATAGCACAGGTAATATGTGAACTGGATCCTGAAGGCGCAGCAGGGATTTGGCAGGTGGAGATGAGCGGGTCTATGAGCAGGAGAAGCGTTGGGGAGTGACCGGGGGCAGTCCTTCCTGGGCCTCAGAGCCTGGGGTCAGGGCCAGCGGGGCTGGTGACCAGGGACCCGCTCCGTGCACCTGGGCAGGAACAGAACAACGCAGCCCAGGACTGAGTAAGAAACAAACACCAGTGCATTGCAGAGCTAAACCTGAACAGCATTTTCCTGCTGCACAGCTAAGATGCTGGCTTGGCTGTAGAATCCGTGTGCAGGGGTCTTTGAGATTCTCCGAACTGTTTTGCAGGTCCAAACATAGCACACAGGCTGTCAGGGCTTGCCGTGGACAGCCAGCTCCATTCTGCTGCACAAAACCAGTAATTTGGAAAGATTACAGTCCCAGAGGCCATGGCTGACACTACGAAGACGGCCTCCCGGCGAACGGAGAGAAGGAAGGAACAGGCAGCACAGCAGACCCAGGCAGGCCTAGTGAGTGCAGGTGTGGGGCCCGGGAAGGGGGTGGAGCGGGACACTCAGTGGCACAGCCCAGGACGGTGCTGCCCCCGAGGGCTGCCGCTCTTTCTTTTTGAACCGTTATTTTGAAACAAAAATGACATATTCTGCTTTGCCGTGTTAAGCACATTTAAGTACCGTTTAGCAATTTGTTGGTAAAGACAACTTCGTCTGAACAGCTGGTTAGTCACGAAACAGATCTTGAAGGGCGCGTGTCTCGCTTTGCTAAGGATTCCTGCAAACACAGGCGCGTGGACACATCCGAGTGTCCCGGCCAGACGGGGGCGGGTGCAGACCTGGGAACCCAACTTGACGGCACTTTCTACTGGGATCGTACACTCCTCGTTGTGAATTCAGCACTTGCCGTTTTAAATTCCTCGTCGTGGCTGCTTAGTCATAAAATAGAGGCTTTCCTGCCTCCGTCCACATGTCGATCCCGTGGCCCTGGGGACCCGTTGGCTTCCACGTTTGTGAGCTGACCCCAGAACAGGGCTCCCAGGAAATGTTAGCAGGAGAGGCCAGAGGTACCTGAGGGTTTAGGATGCGCTTACTCTCTTAAACACAATGCTCTGCCCTTCTTACTAAAGGAAAATTAGTTGTCACATTGCAAAGTCTCAATCTGAAAAAGGAAATACACAGTTTAGTCCCAGAACTGAAGTATTAAGACATGTGGTCAGATAAACACATTAATTTCTATGGAGTCTCCGTTTCAGCCAAGGCCACGGCTCTGCCTGTCCTTCCTTGGTGATGTGTAAGTAACTTAATGGAAGCATCTGCCTTCGATGCGTGTAGTTAAATCAGAAAACCCCAGGTTCGTGGAGTACAGGATGCGATGTCAGGGTGCCTCTGTTCATTTAAACCTCCACAGGGTTGAGAATGAGTGAATGATTCAACCACATCTGTCCGTTTTAATTTGAGGCTTTAGAGCCCCCATGAACTATGGACTTAAGCAGTAAAAGGACATTTGAGTGAAATATCTAAACAAAAGGAAGCCCCAAACGAAAGGATGGTAAATGGTACTGTTTATCAGGACGGAGACACTAGGGTGTTTGTTAAATACTTTATACGGATGAAACTAGCTGTGATGTTCAGACAGGGAGCTTTGGGGAAAACAGTTTCCAGGAAATTAAACTTGTATTCGAGAAACTTACTTCATTCAAAACATAAAGCAAAGTTTACAGCTTCTACCTCAGGAGATTAAATAATAGAAGGAGATTCCAATTACAGTAAAATGTCGCCACTACCACTATGCACACAACTGCTTCTGCCGCTGTTATCACACCTAAAATTCACACGTGTTGCGTGTTTCATTATTATGTGTCAGGTGCGGTGCTGAGGACTTTGCGTGAGACGATGATGCTGTGAGGTAGAGAATATCATCCTCATTTTACAGATGAAAAAACCGAAACCGGGAGGCATAAGCTGATTGCCACGAGCATCCGATTTCTAAGTCTGTAGAGGAAACGTTGGGAGCCAAGTCTGACTGTATGTAACACTGTCATTCCGACTTTCCAGCAGAAGTATCCCCTGGCTTCCTCCCGTAGCCAAATTCTAAACAAAACCAAACAATCAGACGAGTAAAAAGCCGCCCTGTGCATTCCGGCGTGGCTGGCCTCATCGCGACAGACGCATCTGTGCCTGAGCTAAGCGCGCTGTTGGGTGGAAGAGCTTGGCCTGCAATGCACGGAACTGGCTCAAATCCGCCCTGTTTGCCCATAAAACTGGGAGCCGCGGTGCCTTTAGGGGAACATGTGTAGCTGCAGCTAACAAGTGAGAATTTATCTGATTCATAAAACTGGCACCTGCAGCCTTGGTACCCTGGCCAATGTTGCACAAATGTTTGCAAAACCGTAATATTCACGCGGCTCCAAAGCTCTCCGGTGGGCGGAAGCCCCGTTTCCTGCACGGCCCTCCCGGGCCCGGTCAGCGAGTCGCTCCGTCTCCCGGGCACCACACGGGCAGAGAGACGCGGGACAGGCAGGCACGGAAAGGCCAGGCTGGGGGCTATGGGGACGCGGAGGGCTGCTGAGCCAAGTGTCTCCCAGAGAGGATGAAGGCGTTTAGGTGGCATCCCCAGCCCCAGCCCGGACCTCAGCTGGACTTCCAGAGGTTTGACTCTTCCTCAGTTTGCCTTGGGAGCTTTTCAGCAAAGCAGGGTGCAGCGGCTGCCAATGAAGTCCACGGATCAATTCCGTGAAGGGTTCACAGTGAACGCTTGGCTGCTTCTCAAACGTCCTTTTCAGAAGATTAGTAGGTGCAGGTGACCCCACCTGCGAGGGCCTCTGCGTGGCCCCCAACCTCCAGCTGTGCTTCCTGGGTCCACTCAGCCCCCAGGTCACCCCGTTTCAGGCCCGGTCCTCCAGCCCATCCTCTGGACATGTGTCGAGCCCCTCTGAGCAAACACAGCAGGGCAGAGTCACTGTCCCCACACCACCCGCTGCCACGGGGCATCCTCCTCACATAGGGCACGGCCGGCCAGGGACGCTTCTCAGAAACATCCTGCCTAGGAAATCTTTTCTTTTTACGTGCGCAAATGAAACCACTGTAACCGCAGGCAGATATGGAAAGCTAAATCGTTTTGGAAAATCACGAGATGTGTTTAGAAATTACGAGGTAGCTGGTAACTCCAGCAAAAAGGGGAGAGAGAAAGGAATAATGCCATCAACAGCAAACAGCCCCCCAGAAGTGACTATTGTTAGTATTATCTCACATTTGCCTTACAGTTTTAATAAAATAAATTTAAAAATTGCAAACTTTGATTCTTCTGGATGGTGGTAGCCCACCTCACACTCACCCTCAAAACAAGGCAAATTCTCTCCAATCTCTGATCACACGTAAGGCAAGCATGCTACTCTCCCAATTATCTATCAATCTATCATTGTCTCATCTGTCTACACAACTATCTAACATCTACTTACCTATCAATCATCTATCTCACATCCATCTGTCATCTATTTATCATTTCTCTGTATATTATCTATGATCTGTCTAATACGTATCTGCCATATATCTGGTATTTTTCTATCACCATATACCTATCATCCATCTAAATATCTCTCATCTACCTATAATCTATTTATCTATCATCTATCTATATATCTATCACCTGTTTATCATTTATCTATTGTTTATGTCTCTATCATCTGTCCCTCTGTCTATCTATGTATCTACCATCTACTCTCCTACCTACCTGTCTGTAGACCATCGCTCATATTTATTGGCTGTATTGAGATAACTTGGACCAGAGAACAATTTGGTTACTGACGTGCTCATGCAGTTCCTGCCTTCACCGTCCGCGCAGATGAGAGCCACTCAATAAACATTTGCGGAGGGAGCCACGAGGGCGGGCAGGTAACTGGAATTCACATGAGGTGGATGACATATGGCGCCAGGGTCATTTTATTAGATAACTGAATCAGAGAGGTCTCAGGAATCGTACTTACAGATAGACCAGGGGGGAGCAAAATTCCACAGGGTTGGATTTTGGTGCAGAGAGGGCCAGGGTTCCTGTGCCTCCTCTCTGTCTTATCTCAAACAGCTTTGTGCTGCTGCACCCCTCTGTTCCAAGTGGAAATCTCCCCGTCACGTTCCTTCTGCTTAATCTCCTGCACCTCAAAGAAGGCTGAATGGTTTGCTGATCTTTCTGGGGAGCGAGGAAGGAGTCAGGGTCTGCCCTGCTGCCCTCTCCAGTAGACATCCCATTTCTACAATACCAGCTTGAAAATAAAGCGAGCGTTATATATTTCGGGCGTTGCCCAAGCCTTGTCTGCACGGCGATGGCCACCTATGTACAGGCTCATTGGAATCTTTGGCTTGTGTATTGCAAGACGCTGCATGCTCTTGGGTTTACAACCGATTCCATACTTTCAAACGCTCTGTTGTTTCATGTTTGGTGTTGCTGAACAGAACAGGAGGCTTTTCTCTCTGCCGCTTCTCCTGCCTTCACGCCTTTGCTCCCTGTAGCGGTGGCAGCTCTGCCGGGTGTCTGTGCAGGGACAGAGAATGAAATTGTGCAAAATAATCCAAAGTAAACACACAAAAACAAAGACTTCCTGCTTTTTTATAGGTATACGATTGGCGCCTAAATCATCTGGTTTACAAGGTGAAGTCAAAAAAGTGCCAGGTGTGCATGTGTGTTAATTGGCAATTAAGAAACTGATACTATCCTAGACACAGCAAGAATGGTCACGCTGTTTTTGCATGTAATTAGTTGTTTTATGTATAATAACTTTCTTCTGGCCTGCTGTACGTAACCGTGACAGATAGTGTCTCCATCATCTTAGTTGTCGAATTCTTGCTAGGATTATTTTATCAGTTATCCAATTAGTTTGTCCTATAACTGTTAATACCTTTACCTGGTTTCATCACATTAAGATGCAGTTGTGTGAAAACTGCAATTAACTGTAACTGAATTATCCGGATTCAATTTCATTTCTGAATTTGGCTTTTTGAAACAAAAAGACTCAGAAACAAATTTATAACAGCAGTATAATCATAAAAATAAACTCCTGCAGTATCTGGAGTCCAGTCTAAGGGACTCTGCCCTGAGAAATTGCATCTTACCTCAAATAATCAAATGCACACTTAGGTTTTGACACTAATCACCTTCTAAGGAGGGGCAGTTACACCAGTTTAGCAACACACAAATGTTTGTGTCACTCGGAAACCTCACTCCATCTGAACAGTAAGTATGTGCTAAGCAGAGAGATTTGCAAAACAAGCAGAGGATTGTTGGAATTGGACGTACCGACTGTGATTTCTTGGTCTTTTAAATGCTGAGGATGACAGGATGTTAATGTTTGACCTGAGGGCCAATCATCATGGGAGAAGGAGCGTCAACTCTGGAGGCACCAGAGACGCTGTGGCTACAAGCCGCCCTGCCTTCCCGGTGGGTCCAGGCCACGTCCCCTGCACCTTCCTCATCCTCGGGGGCGGGTGGGGGGAAGGGGAGGCGGGGGATGGACAAAGTGAAGCCCACACAACACCTGCCTCCTCTGAAGGGAGGTGGCGACGTGGAGTGGGGCACCTGAGCTCAGCGGGTGGGGGCTCTGACGTCACCGTCTCAGAGGGAGGGCAGCGGAATATTGGACGAGAGCACCAAGGGTGGTGCAGGATTGGATCCAGGGTGATTTTCTTGCTGTGCGAATTAGGATTTTTTTTCCTACTTTACTTTTCCTGTGTCCGTTTTCTTCATCTTTACACTAGAGATGACAATACCCATCTCAGAGGATGACCAGATCTCCGCGAGCTCGTAGCAAGTTCCTGGAACAGGGCTGGGTCAGGGTCAGGTCACACAGGCTATGGGGAGACAGTTCTGCTCAGGGTTGGTGCATTTCATTGAGTATTTTGACTGTGCGAAGATTTGAATTATTCTATTAAATTCTTGCAGTGATAAGTACTGTAAGGAATTCCATTTTACGTATAAAGAAATGAAGATTTGAAGATGCATAATATTAATAATTTGAAGATGTGCAACAATTTGACCAAAGACTGGGCCCAGATCCGCCACACAGGACACCTACGGCTTCGCCCCACCTTACACCAGGAACACGGTCGCCATCAAGACCACGGAGCCTCAAATCAGCTGCCTCTTGCTGTCTCACCTGGCCCAGAGGTTTCCCATTTCCTGGCCGTGACACTGACAAAGACATGCCATTTCCTGGCACAGAAAGACCTAGTTGTGGTCTTTGTTTCATAAATGACGGTCCACTATTGAAGTCTCGGATTAAGCCAAAGTTTAGAAGATTGGGCTGAGTGATGGGTACAGGCGCACCTTGTTTTATCACTTCACTCTATGGATTCACAGACACTGCAGTCTTTACAAAGTGAGGCTCCGTGGCAGCCCCACGTGGAGCCAGCGTGTCCAACAGCGAGTGCACACCTTGTGTTTCTGTGTCCCGTTCTGGCGGTTCCTGCAATACTCCAACATTTTTCACTATTGTTGTACTGTTATCGCGACCTGTGACCACTGATCTTTGATGTTACTGCTGTGATTGTTTAGGGGGGCCATGAACTGTGCCCATATGTAATAATACCACTCACTTAATCAATAAATGACCCTCTGCCAATCACTGTTCCCCAGGCTTTCTCCCTCCCCAAGGTCTCCCTATTCTTTAAAAAAACAGCAATATTGAAATTAGGATGACTAAGAACCCTACAATGGCCTCTAAATGTTCAGGTAAAAGGAACAATCTCACCTGTCTTGGTGAGGAAGGCATGTTGCAAACCAAGACAGCCAAGAGCGAGGCCCCTTGTGGCAAACAGTCAGCCGAGCTGTGGATGCAAAGAAAAAGTTCTTGGAGGAGATTAAAACCTTTCTGACTCCTCTTCTGCACTCAGCATTTGCGCCGTTCAGTGAACAAGACGTGACGCTTGGCTTTTTGCAGAGACAAATGCTCCATCTTCAGTGCAACGGTGTTTCCCAGTTGTGAGAGGAGATCTATTTGACTTATAAAGACGTCAAGTCCAAATGTGGTTATTATGTAACAACCTTCTCTAATTTTGGAAGTTCTCCACTGAACGACAGAATCAGCTTCGTGAAAAGAAATATTACTGGAATCAGCATGCTCCTTTCTCTTTGTTTAAGAAATATGCCAATGGTAATAAAACCATATCAGTCTACACCATATAACACTGTTAAAGGAAAAACAGAATGTTCTGGCACTTGTTAAGGTGGCACGGAAGCCTTTGCTCAGAGCTACTGCAATGGGGCGGGAGAACGAACTCAGGTCCACACACAAGGGCAGCAAGTGGGACTCGTGGTCATCAGCCCAGCCGGCGTCTGCTGCTAGAGCCCACCCAATTCCTCTCGGTGTGCGTGTGGCCCCTCTGGCAACCTCAGGTCAAGACGCTCTTGTCTGTGCTTTCAGCCCGCGAGAGCTCGCTGCTTCAGGGGCTGCTGTGATTCAGTGGGGCCACCAGAGTGACCCAGAGTAACCTCAGTTACGTCTGCAAAGGCCGTTTGCCATGTAAGACCCTGCCACACATGTGCAGGTGGCAGGGACTGGGGTGACATCCTTGGGCCACCCGACCGGCCACACCCTGCAGTGCTGGGTGACCTCACACCACCCTACACACATCTCAGGAACAGATTCTGTGATTGGACCACGACAGAGAAACCCTACCGTCCCTGCGATCTGTGATAACCGGAATAGTTAGTGTGTGTTTCGGCAGATTCTGCAAGGGGCATTGTCCATATGTCCACACCAAGGTCGGTAAAGACACTGTGGAAAAATTTCATGCCTTGTGGGAATCTTTGGAAAGAATTGAGGAGATGCAGATTGAGATAGAAAAAAATTTTAAGGAACACTCCATCTAATTAAAAATGAATGCTCTGGGAGGGAACTCGTTTTTCCAGGAACTGGTCTCTGGCCTTGTTAAATCCGGAAGGTGCGAGCCCTGTGCTCCCTGTCAACAACGGTGGGTGTCTCTGCCGCTCAGCGTGGGCAAAACGAGGTGGCAGAGGGCAGTGCTGTGGGGGTCAGGGGGCACCTTGCTTTGCAGCCAGATGAATTTCTATGAAAAGAAGAAAAGGTCATGTTCATTTACCAAAACTGTTTTTTTATAGGAAAAGTAAAAATAAACTTATTTTTTCATTAGTATCTGTCTGAAATGTCAGATGCCTCAAAAATCATTTGCTGATAAGAATGCACTAATGATGCATGATAATTTAATACACTCTAAAAAATCAGGGTAAAGAACTTTGACGAGTGATGTTCCTAAAGACTTTGGGTCCTGCTTTTATTATATTTGCTAAATATCTAGAATAAGAAGTTTGAGGCTGGGCGTGGTGGCTTACGCTTGTAATCTCAGCACTCTGGGAGGCCGAGGTGGGCGGATCGTTTGAGCTCAGGAGTTCGAGACCAGCCTGAGCAAGAGCGAAACTCCGTCTCTACCAAAAATAGAAAGAAATGATCAGGACAACTAAAAATATATAGAAAAAATTAGCGGGGCATGGTGGCACATGCCTGTAGTCCCAGCTGCTCGGAAGGCTGAGGCAGGAGGATCGCTTGAGCCCAGGAGTTTGAGGTTGCTGTGAGCTAGGCTGATGCCATGACACTCTAGCCTGGGTAACAGAGCCAGACTCTGTCTCAAAAAAAAAAAAAAAAGTTTGAGCTGACTAAACACAAAAGAACAAGACCTTTCTACATATAAGAGAAAAGTAAAATGTGGATTGTATACTCACACACGTGGATGGACTGTAAATGAACCTGAGTTTGCCGAGCTGTGCTGTGGGATTTAAATACACCACAAAGACTCCCCCCGACCAACTTCTGTCTGGCACCTCCCAGTCGTCTTCTCCAGGGGTCCCCAAACCTAGGCTGAGCTTAGTTTTGGCAAAGGATCCTGCTGCATCAGTTTAGAGAGACTCGCCCTCTCCTCGGAGCCTCCTCTTGGGGTCCCTGTGCACAGGTCCCTGGCTGGTGTCCGGAGTGGCCCCAGATGCAGCTGTGGACGGCAGTGCAGCACCCAACACCAGAACCCGATACACCTGGCTGTAAGCCCAGGTGTTACCAGAACTGCATCTGCCCGCAGGTGCGGGATTTCAATGCCCGTCTGAGTGGAACCTTCTCCCACGTTCTCCACGGTGCATGCGGATGTTGAGGGTGGGCCACCAGTCCTGGGGCCGGCGTGGCCACTATTCCCGGCCATGTTCCTCCCTCTCCCTGGGCGCCTCCCCTCATGTCACAGGTGTGTGTCTCCGTGTTCTTCCCAACAGGCTGAGTAGACTTCAGTGTGATGCGTCAACAGTAAGACATGTGGCGTATTTTGTATGCAGGAGCAGATCTGTGGATGGGACCTTTGTGTGTGTCTGCGTGAAGCCCAGCACTCTGCCGCTGTGACGAGCATCACCAGGAGATTCTGAGCACTCAGGCCACGGTCGAGAACCACTGGAGAACCGCTGCTCTAGCGACACTTCTGTATCCCTCGGTCCCACACCAGAGTCCCAGCCCTGCGCACACGAGGTGTTAATCTGATGAACACAGCTCCTGCCCTGGTAGGAGTGGCTGATGACTCATGAAAACCTCTTCCCCCCAGGGTGAACTAATGACCTTTCCAGCAGTAAAGCAGGTGGCAGAGCCTTTCCAGCCACAGATGGCTCATGTCCCAGTTGCCTTCTTGCAATGTCACCAGCTGCCTTTGCCACGTGGTTGCGACCCGAGTGTCACCAGTGCGAGAGGTGTCTGCATCCCAGAAACGCACCGCGGGGGGCCGAGCAGCAGACATTTATGCTCCGAATAGCTTGCCCACGGGAACCAATCCCCTAAAATTGGATTTTTTCTTTTTTATTGAAAAACAATAAAATGGACAGTTAAAAATCAATTGGTGTTTGACCTGCATGTAAATGAAATAAACCTCGGTCCATCCCCCGGGAAGGGCGCACTGGGGTCAGGGTGGAAATTGGCTCGTCGTGATGTTATCAACAACCCCCTGCGATAAAATCTCATTCCGATTCTCCGCAGAGACCACGGCGTTATTGGTCTGTATCTCCCGTCGGATTGATCTCAGTTCGCTGCCCCCCTTCCGTCCCGATGTGATTCCGTTTTGTGATTTACGGCTTGGCAGCCAGGAGCGCTTTGGAACCCGCAGTTGATAACCAGGGTAAATGATGAAGGAGCGTCCTCGGGCCTGGGCCCCAGGAGCCGGGCCCCTAAGCGTGGCCTCGATGCTAATTTATAGTGATTGAGTCGCACAGAAGGTGCGGAGGGGTGGGGGGAGCAGGAAGAGACAGGAAGAAGGAAAAAGAACATTCACTTGACGTTTCCGAACACTCCAGCTAACTTGCCCACCTAGTTCATGTTTGGTGAAAAATTACAAAATTTTCAGTTCATTGTGATACAGGTGATTCCCTCATCCGTTTAAATGCTTGAGTTTTGGGGAGTTTTCACTCGGGTCTCCCACCCAGAAGGAACCCAGAAGCTGTAACTGGGGCGAGGCGTGCACTGAGGCCACACTTCACACTCCGGCGGGAGATGTCACGGCGCGGCCACGTGTTGAGCTGCCGTGATTAGCCGAGCAGTGGGCACAGCGCTGTGGGTATTAGGGTCCCTCGGAGGGTCTCTGCCTGTCCCCTCCGAGCTGGGCTCGAGGGGAGGAAACACAAACAGGACGACACAGTTGGGAAACACCAGTAGAACCAGTAAGTGCGGCAGGGACGGACGGCGGGGCGGGGGAGAACCGTGCGCTGTTTGTCAGTCGGACTTTTGCATTTACAGATAAACTACAGGATGAGAATTGAGATCCACACAGCACCCTGCCGGAATTTCGACTGGGATTGCATTGAGTCTACAAGCAAATGGGGAAAAACGGACATTTGAGAATGTTGAAATGATGCCTATTTAAAAAAAATGTGTAAAGAGTCAAATGTGAGGTGCACACATTGAAATTCTGTATTTTATGATATCAAATCCCCTCCATGAATTCCGTACAATTATTGTAAATTTGATTACTTCAGACTTATTTTGACTTTTAAAATATAGCAAATTTATTTCTGAAACGAATTCTGGAATCACACGAATAATACTGATAGGAGTTGATCACCATTCTTAGGCACCCAAAGAAATTCACATTTCTGTTCCTGGAAAGATACAACGCTGTGTTTGTCATAGTGAATGAGATTCCAGATTTTCTCTGCAAAAGATACGGGTATTTGACTTTCAACGTAAGTGCCCTGAGGCGACAGTGTCTTTTATAAAGAAAATAAATAACCTGCTTTTAAAATAAAGAGCTACTGATAATAACAGTGAATTTAAAAATCCACTTTCTAATAGACCTGCAGGAAGACTGTGTCTGCGCTTCCTTTGTAATGGAAGCAATCTGTGTGTGATCCGACTTCCGAGATCTACGGCTGTGGGTGACGTGTGACCCCACGCGGTGATCACGGAGATTAGCCATTGAGAGCGCGCAGCCGCGAGGCCAGGGTGGATTTGCGAGCTGTGAGAGTGGGGGACACGCTCAGGGCAGCCGCACAGGTTGTATCTCGGACCACGCGGTTGAGGATCAGAAGAAAACCGCGGGGTGGAAGGAGCCCCCTGGGCAAACTCCGACGGGGACTGAGGCGGGCTGGGGGGCTCTGAGCCCCGGCCTCTCCGAGCTGACTCCACAGCTGCGTGTGGGTGACTCACATCCATGCCCAGGCTAAGACTCTTCCATACCGGTGGATGCAGCTTCCTTCTTTATCTCAGCATCGCTGCTTCCTGCTGGTTTTTATTTGAGTAGGGCATCTAGGATCAACTTGTTTCTTTTTTTAAAAGGAATTATTTTATTTTTAATTGGCAGATACCGATGATATATATTGTATATTTACGGGTACAACGTGATGTTGTCATATGAGTTTATGTGGTAGGATGATTGAACCAAGCTAATTAAATCCATCACCTCATCATTTTTTTTGGTGTGTGGTGAAAACATTTAAAAACTACTATTTTAGTAATTTTGAAATAAGCAATGCACTACTATGTATTATAGTCACCAATCTGTGCGATGGATCACTCAGCCTACACCTTCTCCCCGACTAAAATTGCACCCTTGGACCAAAGCCTCCTTTCCTATCCCCTGCAACCACCTCTGTACCCTGACAATCACCACTCTGCTCCCGGCTACCCTGAGTTCCATGTTTTTAGACTCCACATGAAAGTGAGATAATGTGTTTATCTTTCTGTGCCTGGCTCATTTCTCATCTTTTTCTCCATTTCATCGTCATCAATTTCATCCGTCTGTTGTTCTTAGTAGTACAGTGAGACGCCAGCAAGCATTAGCTTGGCATTTAAACACTGAGCTATTTGCTACATGAAACCAAATGAGTTAGTAAGACTAAAAAGTCTAGGCATAAATCATAAATCATTCATGAAAATTCACTGGAGAAGTTGTACATGCTATTTTCTGTCATATTTAAAGTAATCACACTACATTTTTCCTGTTTATGTCACCCAACCGATGTATTTTTGATACTATACACTTTTTAAAAATAAAATAAACATATTGCTACATTGTATTTTTAAGGCTTTAGCTCCCCAACGTTTTAAAGTATTATATATTTAAAATCTATTCCTGTCTCTACAAAAAATAAAAAAATAAGTTAGCCAGGCATGGTGGTATGCATCTGTAATCCCAGCTACTTTGGGAGGCTGAGGAGGGAGGATTGCTTGAGACCAGGAGTTGGAGGCTGCAGTGAGCCGTGGTGGTGCCACTGCACTCCAGCCTGGGCCACAGAGCCAGACCCTATCTCAAACTTTTTAAAAAAGCTCAAAGCTCTCCTCTCTTGCTACCTGATCAGTAGCACAGGTTAGTGTTACCACGGACTGCAGATACGAACACAGCATGAAGGAGAAAAAGCAGTTTCTTCCAGGACACGTTCCTCCCGTGCCAACAGTGATGCCTGACAAGTTGGGGTCACATGCCACCTGCCGGCAGCCAATGAACAGAGAGGTGAGAGACCACGCAGGACCGTACATGCTACCACAATGCCACAAGCAAAACACACTCCGTGTCAAGCAGACTTCAGAGTAAAATGGGCTGGATTACTGGGATTTCCATCTCTTACATTATTTCTTTACAGCTTCTTGCTCAAAAATAAGTGTGTAATGTCTTAAATTCGTAATGTGGTACGAAATACTGCTCCTTTTCTTTGCATCTGGAACTTGCCTGGGTAAACACGCCTTTGAAGTATGTGATGTTTAAGACATGAAATTTGGAAACGTGTGTATCAGACCCTGGGCAAGGACCCCACGCGATCCCTGTCTGTGTTTCATTCATTAGCCGAGGTGCGGCGTTTGCAATGGGAAAGGACTTGCTTTAACTCTGCTGTATTTTAACGTGGCAATATTGTCTGCCCTTATCTACGTTGAGATAAAATCTATATGGTTGAGTAAAACGTGCTGTTCACTGTCACATTTGCTAATTTGTTGGTAGGACTGCAAGTATGACCAGATACACATGACCGTGTTTGCTTGTTTGACTAAATAGATCCCACTCTTGGGTTCTTCAAACCCCGGCAAGTTAAAATCACTGTGCAGCACCAACAACCGGAATCTGAGCTGTTTAGCAACGTTCCTGTCCAGGGGGGCACACCTTCCCCAGCCTCTCCATTGCTGAATCCCTGAATGCCATCATCCGTGGTTACTGCCATCATTTCTGAAACAGGGCAATCTATGCCGCTGACAGCACTGGCCGCAGATGCCCTCGAAGCGTGCACTTTCGGGTGTGCACGGGCCGCTGTGACGGACGCTGGCCGGCCTCCCCAAGTGATCAGCGCTCCGGCGCGGCGCTCCCAGGTGTACCTGTTCCTGCGAGCTCCCCCACACGAGCTGTGAAAGCCGCACTGCAAGGGACAGACGTGTGGTCGTATTTTTGTGATTTTTCTTTGAACCACTTAACAGAGACGCATCACGCACACAGGGAGAAAATAGCCTCTCGTGAACTTACCCCTTGGCTGCGGGAGGTTCGCGAGGGAGATTTCGGCTTCTGCTTGCAGCTGTTCAAGTGATGAGATGGCTGGGCAGGACTAGCTCTGCCCATAAAAACCATGAGACTGGGGAAAATATATGGGGCCATTTTCTTCAGGCTTGGGACGAAGACAGCGGAGGACTGAATTTAGCATTCTACTCTGTGATTTAAACAAATTTGTTTTTATATGAAATGTCAGTATTTCTCATACGTATGTAAGCGCATTGACCACATAGATACATAGTGCCCTGTGGGTTCAAGGGCTTTTGAAACATCATTGCGCACAATTTACAGTTTTTGGAGAAACGTGGGAGCACCTGTCTTACCCGACCCGCCACCTTGGACCGCGGAAACCGCAGACCAGGGTAAGCGCCTCCCGTCCCCCACGTCCCTTTCCTGGAATTTTACATTCTGTTTCCTTCCCACACCCGGATGCTCAGCAAGTGTTCATTCCCTTTTACCAGGATCTTGCTCACTGTGCGCAGAGGCTGCAGACAGAGAATCCAAGTTGGATTTTCGTTGCAATTTACAGTATCTCATGGCCTCCACACGCAGTTGCTAGAGAGGAGTCTGGTCCCGGCTTAGATCAATGTTCTCTCCTCAGCACAAGGTTCCACTCCTGTGCCCACCTAACCTCAGACTAATTGTACAATTACCGCTGTAATGTAAAGTCTCTGAGCTAACTCAAGTTCCCTCGTGACGTGATTAACTCCTGGGCTTCTCGGCGGCGGGAGCCGGGCGCAAAGTGCAAACTAATTAATGTTGGAGGACAGGGGTGAGGACGGGGAGGCCTCACAGCTGCAGCTCCCGACAGAGCTGCCCGCAGCCGGAAGAGGAGTTCAGCCGCCGCAGTCGCCATGGGGATTTCTTAAACCAAATTTTATGATGATGATGTCCTTTCCATTTCTCTTAATATTTTCTCTTGGCATTGCATGTGTGGTGTTGGGAAGGGCACAGGAGGGAAAGGTGTTGTTATAATTATGCAGATACAAGGAGGAAGACTGAGGAAGAACAAGAGTATTTTGAAAGGCAGCACAGATAAAGCCATTGTGGGGGAAGCTGCCTTCCTGGCTGCAGGAACCCCATAAACAGGGGAGAATCCTACATTCTCCCCGAACCTTCCCTTTACAGCGACAGAGAGCACGGCTGATACGGCCCGAGGGTAACAAAATTGCTTCTGTGGCAACGTTGCCATCAACTCCCTAATATATGACACATGGAAAGATTAAAAAAAAATACAAACAGCACAAGGGAAATAAAAATAACAGATAAAAAATAATGATGCCATTCCTATAGTTTATGGGGCTGAATGGAGAAAAAGACCTTTCTAGAATCAAAACACGGTACCTCGAGATTCTTCCATCTCACCCCAACACAGGCAAATCTGAAAATAAAATTGCTCCTTGATTTTTGTGACTCTGTACTGATAGAAATTATTGCTAACTGGCAGGAACCACCGCAGTGTACAATCCGCAGCTGAACGTGTTCTAGAACTTTGAAAATGTTAAGGTGAGGTGTTAGCAGAGATCTGAAACGCGATCTGCGCTGGGCGTACACGCTCGTGATTTGACGGGACAGTTAGAGAACTTTGCGGGAATGCGAAATACAAGGTCTCATCCAGTTGTGATCGCAGCTGTAAGGAAAATGAGGAGCAAAATTAGCCCCCGCCCCGAGGATTAATCGTTTGGCAGATGCCGCCCCAAACCAGTGGCGGTGGTGACGGCAGGTGCCAGGGTTCACCAGCAGCCCAGTGTCTCCGACCAGGAGGAACGAGGTTGTTAAGTATGAAACGTCTGATGTCCCACAGTGCTAAGCTTGGCAGTTGATACCTCTGATGTTTCATTTTGACACTTCTTGTTTATTTTTATTCTCAAGATACATCCTCGGTCTTTCAAATGCTTGTTTTGGCTTGTGATTTATCTTTCAAAAAAATTTTCAGAGCAATTTTTGTGAAACCATGGATAAGTCAAAAATTCATACTATTTTCAAATGTGAGTCCCTTCGTGGAACCAATGCAGCACAGACAGCTCGAAATATCCACACAGTGTTTGGGAGGGATGTGGCTAGTGAACGCACAGCACGTCGATGGTTTGAGAAGCTCCGTTCTGGGGATTTTAATCTTGAAAATGAGCCACGTGGGCGACCTGAGACCAAGGTGGATGATGATGAGCTGAAAGCTGTAGTGGAAGCGAATCCATCTCAACCTACACATGAATTAGCAGCAGGGTTTGACGTGACTATTCCAACAATATGGGACCATTTGAAACGAATCGCCAAGGTAAAGAAGCTGGATAGATGGGTACTGCATGAATTAAACGAGCATCAAAAGAGAAATCTCTGGAAGCTTGCCCTTCTTTGCTGTCATGACATAAAGGTCATCCATTTCCACACCGTGTTGTTACGTGATGAAAAATGGATTCTTTTTGACAATCACAAGCACTTGGCACAATGGTTGGATAAAGACGAAGAGCCAAAACACAGTCCCAAACCAAATATTCACCAGAGAAAGCTAATGGTGTCTGTCTGGTGGTCCAGCGCTGGTATTATCCACTACAGCTTCATGAAACCTGATCAGTCAATTACAGCGAACGTCTACTGCAGCCGATTGGATGAAATGATGAGGATGCTTGTGATTAAGCAGCCGAGATTGGTCACTAGAGATCTGCCGATCCTCTTGCAAGACAACGCTTGACCGCATGTCCCAAAAGACAACACTGCTCAAACTACAAAGGCTGGACTTGGAAACTCTCTGTCATCCACCGTATTCACGAGAGCTTGCAGCAGCTGCCTACCACTTCTTCCA
>CAUYSK010119256.1:0-67524 GCA_963575035.1 Avahi laniger
GGTGTGTCACTATCTGTCAAGCGCTCTCGCGCTGGGCGGTCCCCCGCCTGCTGGGGCAGGCAACTTTCCAGAGAGGACGTGCGTGCGTGCGTGCGTGTGTGTGTGTGTGTGTGACGTGTGTGTGTGTGTGTGTGTGTGTGACGTGTGTGTGTGTGTGTGTGTCTGTGTGTCTGTGTGTCTGTCTCTCTCTCTCCCCCCCTCTCCCCCTGGGAGATAACCCTCCAGGGGCGGCAGGCAACTTTCCAGAGAGGACGTGCGTGCGTGCGTGCGTGCGTGCGTGTGTGTGTGTGTGTGTGTGTGTGTGTGTGTGTGTCTCTGTCTCTCTCTGTCTCTCTCTCTCTGCAGGTATCCACAGGTAGGAGTCATGAGGTCTTTTCTGATGCTAAATGACTGACTGGATTAGTGACACTACCACACGTGTGTGAATATACTCTGGTGCATCTAGATAGACTTGCTTTTCAATATTTACCTAATTTTTGATCATCAATAGCCCTTTCCTTTCCTTTTTATAAAAAATAAAAAACTTAATGAGTATTAACATTAAAAAGCACTAAAAACAAAAAACAAAACAGCATATAAAATTCCAGTCCACGCTAAGCCAGGAGAAATTTTCTAAAGAGAAAAATAAAACATGCTAATTAAAAAAAAAAAAAAAATTCAAAAAATCAACCCCTTATTGACATCAGTAGCTCTTCTTAAAGTTTACTGTCAATTGGATTCTCATTAGATAAAATCTATGAATGAAAGAACACCCATTAGACACTACTTTAACATGTCAATAACTAAAGAAAAAATAATAAAAGGTAACATGGGAACAAAGTACTTAGAAGAAAAAAAAATTCCATCAGCTGGAAAGAAAAATATAGAATATCAGATTCAAAAAAATTGTAATAGAAAGGCATTGAGATATCAATTTTTTACCTCTCCAAGTGCCTATTGTAAAATCATAGTTTTATAGCTCCTCCAAGCCCTTTATACATATATGCATATGTATGGTATCATCAGTCATAAATTAGTGTATTAAACAAACTCCGTTAAATTAACACAATACATAGGTCTACAATTCTTCCCGGAATGTCTCATGCATATTTAATGAACAAAATGCATGAGCCTAGGCTAAGTTCATATGCTGAAGGATCTAATATGAAGAATAACATCTCTAAAATGCCTATGAACTAATACAAAACTAAATATACAACATTTATGTAAGATCTACAAGTATGGCATAATAAGACATAAAAACAAAGCTCACCTTTTCCCAATTAAGAAAAGCTCTCAAGCAGTTCAGAACCTCTCCTTTAGCACGTTGCCTGGCAACTAACTGCATTGCTTTATTAATCACCGATTGAGAGAGAAATACATCATGCCACATGTTTGCAATGAACAAAGTCAATTTCTCAGACTCTGGAAAATCTATGAGAAAGAAAATAATGCAATAAACCTTTATGTCTGATCAAGTGAATAAATTACAAACTAAGAATAAATTTTATTAATTTCATTGGTGTCTTGCAAAGCATTGTGCAGCTGAAAGGATTATAAATACATAGCCCAGATGAGGCTCTGGTCTTGATTATTTCAAAATCTGCTTTTTTTTCCTTTTTGGCAAACTTTCTTTACATTTCAAATATAAATGTTTAGGAAGAACTCAAAACATTTTGAGTTTTTCCTAAAAAACACCACAGCCGTCAACACGAAGATTTCTGTGACCACGTGTGTGTGGGGGCAGGGTCCCCACATCAAGCAGTGGACACCAGCTTGGTGTCCTCTAATTCAATTTCAGCACTATCTGCCTGGAGACAGCGTCAGATCCCACAGATTGAGGCTCAGCCCTCAAGACTGTCCCTGTTTCAGAACTAGGCCTCTGGAACTTCTGACTGACCAGCTATAAATTAGGGATCCCATGATGCCCTCTTTGGGTTTGATAAATTTGCTGGAGCAGCACATAGAACTCTGGGAAATGCTTATCTTATGTTTAAAAGTTTATTATAAAGGACATTACAAAAGGATACAGACAGACAGATGCAAGGGAGAGGAACGGAGGAGGGGACTGGGAGCTTCCACACCCTCCCTGGGCACACCACCCTCCAGGAACCTCCACGTGCTCAACTATCCAGAAGCTCTCCAAACCCAGTCCTTTTGGGTTTTTCATTAAATAGGCATGATGGACAACTGTGTACAAGTGTGACTGTGTAAAAAGGGTATGATCTCATATCCTTTCTCTAATAGCCTGAGTGGGGAAACCCAGCAAGGTCTGTTCAGATTCTTCTTGGCCTCTTTGTGCAGCACTGTTTTCCCCAGGGTATGGGGCGGGACCCTCTCTGGAATGAGGGTCTTAGAACTCACAATCAGGTTAGAGCCCTGCCTTGGACAGGTGAAAGGAGGGCAGGAGAAGGTCAGAGAGAGAGATTCTGTTTCCTGAGGCCTAAAGCACCCCAAGATTATAACTAGGGCTACGGGAGTTAAGAGCCAGAAACTGCAAATGAAAGCATATATATAAAATGTCACAATACTACACAAATATACAGCTCTGTATGACAAAAGAAAAACTCTAAAACATAAAGAAAAGGAAAAAATTCTTTCTCCAAATTTCCTCAGTCCCAGAATTATCCCATTTGATATGTGTCAGTACAGGCAATTTTTATACATTTGCACAAGTTTAACTTACTCATAGAACACGTAAAGCTTTTGATTTGAAGAAATATTTTTTATAAATTCTGGATAACACTCCTTTTGTTGCAAATACCTTCTCTTACTCTCTGGCATGTCTCTTTTTAATTAACTTAATTGAAGTATAGTTTACATACAATAAAATACAATCTTTTTAAGTAAACAGTTCAAGGAATTTTGACAAATGAATAAAGTCACATAACCACCGCCATCACAATCGTCACTCATTGCCCCAAAAGTTCTCTCGCTCTGGCACTTTGCAGTGAAATCACTTCACCCCAGACACACAGAACCCCTGACCTGCTTACTGTCAGTATAAATTAGTTTGTCCTTTCTCAAATATTCATGAATGGATTTGTGTATTGCATGTTGTTTTCTGTCTGGCTTCCCTACTCAGCGTAATGTTCTTGAGATTCACCCATGGTGTTGCATACATCAGCAGTCTGTTCCTTTGTACGGCTGAAGAGTATTTGGTCATTTAATGTATCTTTTTAGTTTTCTCTGTTCTACTTTATCTATTGTCATCCATTTCAAAAGAGTGGGCAGCTCAAAGGATAAACTCACTGCACTATTCTGTTCTGTTAATTTCAAATCCTATATTTATGTGGTGACGCTTCCTCCTGTCACAGGACTTCTTCGCATCTTTTTCCCTCGGCCTAGAATTCTCTTCCTTGCTCTTCACCTAAGTCCTTTTTGTGCATCTTCCCATCTCAAGTTTAGAAGTCACTTTAACAAGGAAAGCTTCACTGATCCCTGAGACCATCGCAAATCCACCTTCCTCAGTAGAATTCATTCATTCGACAGACACTTCATCGCTGCCAACAATGCACTCTTCTGGGGAGGGGATAGAGTAGGGACAAGACAAATAAAGCCCTGTTCTTACAGTGTATGCAGTCTGGTGGGGGACAGAGACAGCAAACAGGATTTATAATGTAATAAGGAGTGGTAAGTGCCATGAGGCAAACAGAGGAGAACAAGGGACACAGACTCACTAGGGAAGTATACGAAGTAATGGAGTGAGCCACAGCGAAGTCCAGGGAAGCAAGGAAACAGAACGAAAAACCTATAAGCACAAAAGCCTGAGCTGAGAACGAGCTTGCTGTGGTTGAGCAAGAACAAGAAATCCAACGTGGTCTCGGGTGAGCCCATCCCCCTCCCTCTCCATCCTACCACCCACCGCTGCTAACTCCACAGTTTGAGTGCTGTGACTGCGGCCTATCGGCCCACTGGACAGTCATACCTGCATCTGATTTGGGTCACCACAGAACTCCTAACACTGAGCATGCACTCCATAATGATTTGTTGAATAAATGAGTGACTGAAAGAGTAAACAAAGAAATGAAATGGGCAACTGAAACACTTGGCAGCTTCATTCATAACACTAAAAGTGATGGATATACTCAGTTATCCTACTTATAAACCCCATGACATGGCAGTAGAGGGTAAGACTTTCTGATGTATTAATAATATTAAGTTGTATTGTTATATCATCTTATGATTTTAAAATACTAATTACATTAATAGTAATGAAGAATGCCTCCCAATCTGATCCATTAGCAGAGACTGAAGAAATAGCAGTGAAGGGAAAGACACCACAGGACAGCCTTCATGTCCCCAACTCCTTTCCAGCTCTCTCTGATCCACTCTTCTCTCCAGCCTGTGAATTCATCTTAGGGTTGCTGCCCTTTCTAGCTAGTGGCACAGAATTATGGCTTGTCACTTACTTTGAAAGTATTTCCACAGTTATGGAAACTATATCTGATTCTAAAGCAGCCGTACAGGGTATAAAACAAATATGCAGTGATGAGAGATATTCTATTTACTTGTAAGCGGAAATGTATGTATGGATATAAGTAAGTTTAAGTAAACTCTCCTACTGAAAACCAAGAACAGCTAGGTATAGCTAAAGCTATCAAATGCATAAAACATAATTTTAAAAAACATACAACAATCACATAGCCAAAAATATAGATCCAAGTATAATACGGTAAAAAGGCAACAGTATATTTTTAATACAAAAATGTCGCAATCTAAACATACCTTCCTTGAGTAGGCTGTAGCAAAACAAGCGAGCTCTTTCCAAGTCTCCAAGTTGCCGACAAATACCCACATACACTCTGCAGAGGGCATGAATGTAATTGTGGTCTGTAGACATCTTCTGAATTTTTAGTTCTGAGAGAATAGAGTGAAGCAAGCACTCTGCTAAATGCTGAATTGGAAAAAAATAAAATAAAAGGCTTATTTATCTTTTGCCTACCTAAGAATAGCTAAGAATTACAAAATTATGTAGTTATTGGAAAAATAAAACTTGCACGATATGAGAAGGTAGATGACAGCAGTGACTGGTAAAAAACTTGACAAGTATGGTAAGCCACAAGAATGGGGCAGGGGACATCTAAGAAATGACCACAGCCGTCTTGTTTCCTGTGGTTGGTAAAGCTGCAGATGCCAGAGTGCAAGTCTGAACACACCTGGTTGCTACTGTCACTACCACTACTCAAATAAGTCATAATTGCTTTAGTTTTTGCTGAAATAATCTATGTGTATGTATGTGTATTAAATTCAGTATAATTCTACTCTTATTCTTGTTTTCTAAACTCTAATTTACTCTATATACTGTTTAGATTTTAAAATATTGGGTAACATTTTTCTTGCTCAGAAAGAGGAGCATTAAATGATAATGATACATTTGTTAATTTCCTTTCAAAATTACTTGGGGAGTTCTTTACTTTCTGCAAGTAAATCTAAAAAAATAAATAAATATTTATAAGATGATGACTCCAAGTATATGCAGATAACCACTTAAGTATGATCCACTGAGCACTGGAAATCATCCACACAAGGTACCAACAGATATTCAGGAAATGCAGAACTACAAAAATCCTAATTATATATATAAATTTGCACAATCCCCCTTTTCCCCCTATCTTTAAATCAAGCATTTGGTCCTGTTTAAATGTGTGATATCCACTACTGGAGAGTCTTTCTATAAGACTATCAAAACACTTAAGTGCGCTTATACTACTTTTAAAGGAAAAGGGATCTATCACGTGATAATAATTTGATACTCTGAAATTATTTTAAGCCTCTACGCACGCCAGAATTGTGTGCAAATATCAATTTTAGTCCTGACAGATACATTTTTTTCTTTCAAGTTTTAAGTATTTGAGGGATACAAATTATCAAACAAACCTCCAGTGTCTTATCATATTTCAAATTTATAAGATTAGAAATAAAGTATTTGTCATAAAGTTTATATAGATAATTCTCATCTTTGAAATAAAACTTTTGCTTGAGGTCCTCTACACATTTTGCAGACAGACAGCCTCTGTCTTTGAGGACATGTAATTCCTAATGCACTTAGAGAAAAGCAGCCACATACCTTTTTTGTTGTGCTAAATTCATAAACAACTTCTTTTTCTTGATCTCTCATTACGGGCTTTTTGGAGATATTTCCCACATATACATGACTACGAATGACAGGTAACAGATCAAAAGAAAGCTCTGCAATTTTCTTCAGTGCATTGGCTATGGCTTTGTCATGTGACTCCACAGTTTCTTTGGGGTTTAGAGGCAGCTGTGAAACTGTACTGACGGCTGGACTAGAACAACTTCTTTCCTCCTCTGCTGTTACTTCAGCTTGAGGGAGGTTCCTTTGAAGGTTCTTACGGATTCCTTCTGCAGTGGCCCCAGTTTCTGGTTCTGGGGACCCACCATCAAGGCGCAATCTTTTAGCACTCCTCAGTGTAGGCGCTGACAATGTTCTTTTCCCACTGGAATTCTGCTGAGTCCCCAAATCTCTGGCTTTTTCTTGGTTACAGTCACTACCAGAGCTGCTTCCTGTTTTGACAAAAGCAGTTGATGTTGAAGTGATTGCTTTGAACCCTATCATAGCACTGACAGGTCCTGGTAAATTTTTACACTCAGCGGATGGACCTCGAGCGAGGTGAATATTCCCTTTGAGGATATTGAGGGTCCGGGCCCTGGCAGACAGTTCAGGGTACATGGTGTCAAGGATTTTAACGGAATTCTCCTGAGGCCCTCCCACAGCAGCATGGCCAGGTGCGCAGGGCGGGAGTCTGCCAGGCACAGGAAGTGCATGCTTTGGTGTGGCTGCACAGAACTGCAGAGGAGACGACACTATCCTCTCACCTGCTGATGCAGCAGACGGAGACAGAGAAGGACCCGGAGGAGAGGTGCGCCTGGGGTCTTCTGGCCATGGAGACATCACAGGAGGAACCGGGATTTCACAGAAGGGAGAGATCTGGCTGACGGGAGAGGGTGGTGAGGAAGGACTAGAATTCGGTGCCAGGGGAGAAAGTGGCTGTGAAGTCCTTGGAGGTGTGGCTATCAGAGGAGCTAGCAGAGGAGGCAGGGGAGGCCCCACTTCTTGGCGTATTTTACTCAGAGTGTCAGGAGAACTATCTGTAGGAGTAGATGTATCAGCATTTGCTAAAATGGTCTGAGTTTGATTTCTTTGAGTTTTTGTATTACTTTTTTCCCCTGAAAATGACTGAAGAACTTCACTCTGATGAGCTTCAATTCTGCTTGATGCTAAAGTCTTCACTGGTTTGTTAGATTGATCTTTGTTTGAAATCTTTGATCGAGTCTTATTTTTGCTGAATGGCTCGAGTTTCGAGTTATAATATGTGTGATCGGATGCGACAGTCTGAGAGTCGAAGTCTTGATCATATATTTGAGAACTAACCCATATACTGGGCTTAACAGGTCTATTCCGCAAGCGACTTTTATCAAAGTTGGTGCTCTGAGCACTGCTTGAAACATCCTCTTGGGGACATGACAGATTACTACTGCCACATGGAGGCTCCTGGAAGGGAGGGCCAGCGTTACTGGCCTCCGGGGACTTCTCAACAGAAGTCACTGGGACGCGACCAGCATCCAGCCCTCCTTGGTCCTGAGAAACAGGGATGTCTCCAGGAGCCTCACACAGTGTGACCTGTTCCACGTGTGGAACAACAGCCACACCACTGATGACTGTCCAGTTGTCCCCATTCTCAATGACTAGATTTTGATCCTTATTGATAAGCACATTTATAACTTCTGAGGTCACTGTCGATATCTGATACTGAAATGTCGTTTCAACCTCACAGCTAGCACTTTGCTCAGTCACTGGCTCTCCTGCCGAGTCAGAGCACAGGGCTGAAGGCTCTGCAGGCTCTGCCTGGCGCTCTTCCCCACTGTCTGCGTGCCTGCTTGCATCCGAGCGAGCCTCCAGCCTGTTCTGAGTGCTCTCGTCATTAGGTCCACCGCTAACGGGAGAGCTGCCTCGGGTGTCCAAGTCGGCTGCCAGTGGGGGTGGTTCTGAAGTGTGTGCCAAGGAGCTAGTCATCTCCTGAGGTGGAACTTTGTCTCTTAAATTTTCACTTGTCATGCTGTTATGTACATTTAAGAGCAATAAATTACCAGTATTTTTACCATCACAATTTTCATAGTTTGTCTGAAGTTCTTGCCCAATCTTGGTGAGAACCTCAGATAATGTTTCTAAAGAACACTGAGTAAACTGGTTTGTGTTTTTTAAAGAATCATCATCTTCTGATTCAATCCATTCTTCAGAGGTTCCAAGTGTTTCTTCTTCACAAGGTTGCTTTTTGTATTTTTCTCCTGATATTTCACTTTGCTTTAGTTCTTTGCTCATTTCTTTATTTAGGGTTCCTTTACTAGAACATTCTGAAACAGAGTCCCCTGAACTATAATCCCTTAACTGACAACTCTCAAGAAACGTAACGACATCTGACGTAGAAAGTCTGTCTAGCTCAGGAAGAGAACTTATGTTAAAATCTTGCAAAGCTGAGGTCAAATAACTTATCTCTAAGGAAGGTTTTGTCTCAGCTACACCAGCGCCTGTATCTCCTAAATCTTTCTGCGGGTCTCTGGTAGCATATTGCTGCTCACTCCCCATCACGGCTTCCGGCTCATGTTCCCCCTCACTGCAGCTAAGCCCCTCACTCTCCTCTACCTCGGTGTCCTCCTTTCCTTCCCGAATGCCTGTGTAACAATGCAAAGTGCCAGCAAGGCTACTTGGGGACATACCCTGCGTCTCTCCATCTTTTTTGCAAAACGCTGAAGAAAAAGAAGTGCCTGTTGTGACAAAACATTCGGGAAAAGCCCCATCAGAATTTTTAGATTTCAATTTCAAAAGTTCATTAGCATTTTGCAGTGTGCTAGGAGAACTGTTTGCTACAGCCGAGGCCTCACAGGGGTTCTCTTCAACAGGAAGACCTCCTGATGCTGTCACTTCTGTGGCTGGAAGTGGCTCACTGCCACCTGTCCCACTCGAGTCTGGATCTGTGGCCTGAGGAAGCTGCCTCTGCTTCTGCACTGCAGCCTCTGCCTGCACTGCAGCTTCCCTCACAGTGTCTTGGTTTTGGACAAAGATGTTTTCAGAAGAGAAAGATAATTCAGTATTTGTGGAACAATCAGAATTTTCTACTGGTAAAGAACCACACAGAGAATTGAAATCTAATTTTCTCCTAGAGGCAGAAACTTCTGGTGAAGTGCTTTTCACAGCAGCCACTTCCTTGCTGTTCTGTGTTGCATCATCTCTTTCCCCACTGCATTTTGCTGTCAATGACATACCATTAGTTTCATTGTCACTCTTTCCCATTGCTAAGGTAGGTTCATCCCCAGGTAGTCTCAAGTGTTCCAATTTAGCACTTGGAATCTTTTCAGGTCTCGCCTGCTTTGTGATAACTGATACTTGATTAGGCAACGATGCAGAGGTCTTAAATTCCACAGGATTATTATCTTCTCTAGGAAGATCAAGCTTGGGTGCTGGTCCTTTATTCTGTAGGGACAGCGCTGCCTGTTCTTCATGTTCTGATTTAGCTCTCAGACTTTCTTCCCCACCTCTCCTTAATAAATCACTATGGTGCCATGAAGTGCTTTTAAGGAAACCCAAACCACCCTTGATCAAGCCAGCCTGAGAATCTATTAATGATGTAAAACCTGCCTTACTCAGTGTGAGCTCAATTCCTGGATCTTGACTTTGACATTGTCCATCTTTTGTAGCCTTCATAAATACTGACTGAGGAAGTAAATGTATTTTGGTCATGCCTTTTACAACTTCTGTACATTCCGTCTCACTGCTCTTCTGATCATTAAAATTAGATGCTCTCAGTTCAGGGCTGAAAGGATGCGAGCTATTCTCCAGGCTGTTTCCTCCTACGGAACACTCTGGTGGCTCAGACTGCAGATGTAATGTGTTTGAAGTTTTAGTTTGTAATTCTTGTTCCGAATGATGCAGTTCAGTAGAGAATACTTTAGTTGGAATATCTGTATCATTAACACACCCTAACCCAGAAGATGACTGGGGATTACTGCACACAGACAATGCTATTGAGGAAGAGGAGGAAACGCTGGCTTCAACATCAAGCCCTGCTGCATCCATTGCATCAACTGCATCGTCGTCTTCTGATTCAAGTGATTCTCCCAAAATGAACCCTTGCATATCCTCTGTTTCCTTTTCCATTTCTCCAGATGCTCTCTGCAAATGGTCAGAACCTGTTACACTGTCTGATTCAGAAGTGATTTCCTTAGTTAGTGTCCACTTAGTAAACTCTGTCGTGGGTGATCCTATTGCTTTGGACAATAGGGTTTTTCCTTCAGATTCACTGGGTTCATTTAACGGCCTCTTGCCGAGAGGAGAATGCCACAGCTCTGATTCCTCAGGGGCAGCCTCCTTCCCCTGTGCTGGGCTGCCAGGCAACTTCTCAACGCACAGGCTTTGCGTGGGCTTAGGAAACGTCCTCTCAGTTTGCACTGACTTGTCCTTTTCCCTAATCTCTGTCTGTTTTTTTCCCTCTTGTAAAATGTCTCTTTCTCTATCACTCACAAATTGAGATGACACTGTCCAGTGTTTTTCATGAGCCAAAGGTTCTCTCAGTGTTGCTGTTGAAGTCTCAAATCCAAGAGTTGTTGTTTTATTTACTTCCAATGTATTTAGAGCTTGAATAGGTCCATGAGATTTGGGCTTTTCCTCCCATATACTACTTTTTTTATTTTTTCTGAATGAGCCAAAATAATTCTGTGATTCAG
The DNA here is from genome assembly GCA_963575035.1 of Avahi laniger. Lineage (NCBI taxonomy): Eukaryota > Metazoa > Chordata > Mammalia > Primates > Indriidae > Avahi > Avahi laniger. The sequence continues at coordinate 10,723 of CAUYSK010119256.1, forward strand.
TTGTATCATCTTCTGAAACAGACTCAGTAGAATTTCTAAGCTGGGCTGAGTCATTATCGCTGGAATCTGCATACTCTCCAAAGTAGGTTTCCTTAAAAAAATATGAATTATACCAGTAAAACACTAATTCAACAGACTAAACATGACTATCACTTAAATGCATTTAAAAAAAAAAGTACATGCTTTCTGAAAAATCCTTAAAATCACATCTGAGAAAGGGCAGTGTAGGCTCTAGAGTCTCTGTTAGTGGGTAGGTAGCTCTCCATCTCTGGTATAACACTGTTGTGTCCTCTCCCTGAAGGTGCCAGGCCCTCCGTAAGGGCCACCACTTCAGTGTTAGACACCCTCCCAAGACCCACATCCTATTACTCCACACAGGGCTGAGAGTTATGTTTGTTCTTTTAACTTCCAAACATTCCTACCTCCAAACTCTTACTTTTCCACCTTCTGGTAACAAAGCCCTGGACACAGATGTATGGTCTCTGGACACAGCCCTCTATCTTCCTTCTTGTTCCATGCCTAAGACTCCCACCCAGTACAGCCTTGCCACTGCTCAAGGGGCATCTTATGGATGTATCCTGCCACAGGTCTCCCCAACACATTCTCACATGAATGCTGCTCCCTGGCTGTTGTCATCAACCACACCTGCGCCATCCTTACACAGCTCCCTCTCTCCCAGCCCGTCCTCCAGCCAACCAGTACCCACCTCTGCTCCAGAAACCCTGCCTGGCCCCCAGCTAGTCTGTTCCTATCTGTGCTAACTGCCTCTAGCATGTATCCACCTGGTATGTAACACATCAACCACCTTGCTGCTATTCAGCAAGGGTCTTCAGTGAAGGAACGGTGGACTGGTGAAGATTAACAACTACTGACATATACTTGCTCCTACTGAAAGAATTCTTTCCTCTCCTGAACTATAGAGCTGTGGTCCCCAACCCCCCGGGCAGCAGACCGGTACTAGACCATGGCATGTTAGGAACCAGGACACACAGCAGGAGGTGAGCAGCAGGCAAGCAAGCAAAGAAGCTTCATCTGTATTTACAGCTGCTCCCCCAGACTGCCATCCCTCCCAGCCCCCTGGTCCATGGAAAAATTATCTTCCATATAACCAGTCCCTGGAGCCAGAGAGGTTAGGGACCACTATTCTAGAGGACCACTACTTCCTGGCTTTCCTCTGCTCTCTAGTCCTTCTTTTCAATCTTCTTTCCTTGCCCTTCCTCTACTACCTGTCACTTACATAGGGACAGTTCCCCAGGATTCAGACTGGATCTCCATCCTCTTTTCCTTCTACATACTTATTGGATGATATCGGAGTCACATGGCTTCTGCTGCACTCAAATGCTGACAGGCTCTAACCATCTGTGTCCCACCAGTCTCCCTCCAAGCAGCACACCTATGTACGCACATGCCTAGTATCTACCAATGCACCATGCCTGTGTACACACACACTTAATGTCTAACACGGTACACATTATTTTCCCACCCACACAAGGTCTCTTCTTATATTTGCTATTTTTGAACATCTTTGACTTCTCCAGCTCCCCTAACCACAACACTGAAAATGTCACCAAATGCTGCTTGTGTGTTCTCGTAACACTTTCCAAACCAGTCCCCACCTCTTTAACCCTAATGCCCTAACTTGGGTTCAGGCGTCAAGAATCAAGTGAACTGCTTATCAAACCACGGCCCGTCTACGTCTCGCCCATTTCCTGACTGTCCCCATTTCCTGTTCACTCACACTGTGACTAACTTGAAACTTTCAAATAAAAATCTATCTTCAAGCCCATTCTTTGCATTCATCAGGACTTCCCATTGCCTTCAGGATAAAGTGGAAACTTGTTAGGAGGGAACACACGGGCCTTCCATGCGGTCTGCACAAATATTACCCAACAAGGTGCTGACCCTCAGTCCTATATGCCCTGTGAACAGCTCCTCCCTGAAACACCCTCACTCACTCTCCAAAACTCCGGAGGGGGAGCCTACCTTAAGAAGCACCCTGCAGCCCAACCTGCCCTGGTCTCCATTCAGGACTGAGCTTCTTTTCTGTGTCCTTTTCGAGCAGAGTGTTTCCCAGCACTGCAGGGCACAAAAGAGCCCTCGTCTGCCCCCTTACTGGTCCCATCTCCACGTAACAGACCCAAACGAGCAGCAACTGCATCCACTGTCATCTCTGTCTAGCCCAGTGTCTGCAACATAACAGACGTGCGATGTTTCCTAAAGCAAGAAGGTGACTCCAAGGAGCTGAACACATTTATCTGCTCCTTAAGCCCAAAAGTATACAAATATGCTTCATCAAGACTAACTTCCTCAGAAACTACTACAAACCACTCTGTAAGCACATGATATGATGATGAATTCATCAAATAATGGTGGAGAACTCAGCTTCACTAGGTTAATGGGCATATATACTACATTCATGGATTTTCCTATCACTGTAAAATTCCATGCATACAAATATATATTTAATTTACTCATTTCATATTTATTTTGTACCAGGCACTAGAGATAAGAACAATGAAGACACAGTCTTCCTACAGGAAACTTATAATTTGGTTGTGGATAAAGACAAATGAAAAATGTAACCGTAACACAAAGTGAAAAAATTCAGGTCAGGCACAGCGGCTCACACCTGTAATCCTAGCACTTTGGGAGGCTGAGGCAGGAGAATCACTTGAGGCCAGGAGTTCGAGACTAGCCTGAGCAAGAGTGAGACCTCATCTCTATGAAAACTAGAAAAATTATTTGGGCATGGTGGTACGCGCCACCTGTAGTCCCAGCTACTTGAGAAGCTGAAGCAGAAGGATCACTTGAGCCCAGGAGTTTGAGGCTGGCGTAAGCTATTATGATGCCACTGCACTCTAGCCGGTAGACAGAAAAATACTATGTCTAAAAAAAAAAAAAAAAAATCACCCTATATATGTATGTATGTTGATCCAAGGGGTACTGGCATGCCTTTTTAAATTTTCATGTTACTCATAATAAAACTGGCTAAAATTAATAGTCTTTGTCAGAATACCACAAATACCTTTTGAGTATCAATGACATATTAGGATAGACAATGTGCCCACTTGCTAACTCAAATTCAAAGAACAAAACTCACAGGTGCAAGTGAAGAAGGTAAGGAAGCCAGGTGTGGTGATGACATTGGAGGGGGTGAGGGCACTGGAGACAGAAGCGGAGGGGGAAGTTTGAAGAAGTCAATTGCAGCTTGAAGATCTTCATCAAAAGAATGATCATGGTCAGAAAAGTCAGTACTGTCCCCATCATTATGACTCTGCATTGCAACCTCAGGATTCCCATCCTCCTTAAAAACACGGCCAGTACTATAATTTCCTCTACCAGGCCTCTCTTTTTCCACATTTTTACATGAAGATAAATCACCCACTATCTCCATGGACAGTTTTGTGAGGCATGTCTGCACATCTGAGGCCCCGAGAGGACTTCCTTGTGCTGGAGGTAGTGTACCATCTTTCCCAGACACTCTGGATCTGGTGTTTTCTTTGGCAGGTTTTTCTGTGGAAGGGTAAAAAAGTAGGTATCAAATATTTACAATATCAAGAAAACTTACAAAAAAAATAACCTCATTCCAAGAGCTTAAAATGCTACAATATTGAATTCAAGTAAGAAACATTTTTTATCCGCTCAATTTTTCTTTTTTTATTGACACATAATAATTGTACGTATTTGAGGTTACATGTGATATTCTGATATATGCATACAATGTGTAACAATCAAATCAGGGCAACCGGGGCATCTATTACCTCGGACATTTTTTTTATGTTGGGAACATTCTAATTCTTTTCTTCTAGCTATTTTGAACCATATAATAAATTATTGTTAAGTATAGTCACTCTACTGTACTATCAAATATCATATCTTATTCCTTCTAACTATATTTTTGTACCATTAACCAACCTCTCTTCATCCCACCCATATCCTTCCCATAAGTAGAAACATTTTTAAAAAGGCAGTCAATTGCTTCCGGAACATTATCCTAGAAGGCATATGTGAATATATTTCATTTAAGTATGCTACCCTTGCAATAAGAAAAGTGAGACAGACAGGTAGACGGGTGGACGGATGAGCCAACCCACCAACCCATTCCCATAATGCACAGTTGGAAAGGCATTGGCAGAAGTGGTCATGGGCCTTGTTAACTCACTCATTTTCTCGGTGAATCTTACCATATAATTAGCAGAATTTGGCAGAGAAACAACTTTTTGTATATAGGTTGAAAAGGACATTATTTTCTCTGTCCAAAATATGATCTGAAATCAACCAATATCAAGCCTACCCACAGCCATATCTATACAATGCTCTAATTGAGAGACCTAACAAGGTCACCTGAATACTTCATATGATAACTGAACAGAAAAGTTCCTATAAAAAGTAAAGCCAATCCTTTTGGGTCTTGATTTTGGTGAACTCCAGTGGTACTAATTATTAGCAAAGACATAATAATCATTTGTTATATTTGAAAGCTTTAAAAAAAAAGTTTTACAAAGAATCTCAGGCTCCTTGGAAAAGTGGTTGATAGCTGGGGAGGAAAAACACAAGTTGATACTGAAACATCTTGAGATAGCATAAGGTAAAGTACTCAAAAAAGGATGGAGTATGTCTGAAGGGCCCATGAGACAATCTGAAGAAGTTCCCACAAAGCTAGAGCAATTCAAAGAATAAATAATGGTAGCATTGAATTATAATGTATAGAGTATCTATGAGACTGTACTAACATAAACAAATAGGTTAATAAATAAATAAATGGAGAAAGGACACGGCTCTTCTTTATAGAAAAATTCTAATTAATAAACGCAGAAGGAATGAGAAATACAAAAATCTCTATTTGGCGAACAGCAAAGCAGTAACTGCAGCAGGTAAGAAAGATCCACTGATGGATACTAAAATCAGTGGGTAACGATTTGAGAGAAACAGAACATTTGCATATTATTAAAATATCTTTCTCAAGTTAATTCATTAGGAAAAAAGAGTAACTTTACAATAAAGAAAACTGCAGACACCATCTTAAACAAGTGATCAAGGTTACCATCCCCAGTGCTAACATTTCTCCCCAGCACCGTGCCCCGAGCAGAAGGAAACATCTGCACTGTCCTTGCCATAAATACGCAGCCTCAATCTACAAGAGAAAATATCAGACAAGCCAGAGCAACAGGCTTTCTACAAAATAATACCCTCCCAAGGGTTCAAGACACAAGAGATGAGGAAAAACCAAGAAACTGTCAGACTGGAGATGAAAGCATGGTGACCACTAAAGGCAACTGGGGTCATGGATGGGATCCTGGAACGGAAAGAGGACATCAGTGGAAAAACTGGGGAAATCTACGGCTCAGTGAACAGGATTGTGCCAAATGTTCTGATTTGGGTCGTTGGTAATGGAAGATGTGAAAATTTGGGAAAGCTCAGTAAGGGTTCCAAGGGAGTTCTCTGAATTATTTTTGTAACTGTTCTCGCATGAAATACATAATGTTTTTTTTTAAAAAAATATGTTTTATAGTATAAGATTACAAAAATACTATGCTTTTCCTTTTTACCTTGAAAAAATTAACGTAACAGACTTACCCCTCAAAACTGTGTTTTTAAATAAAAACATCAAATTACTAACTGAACGACAGCCCTTTTAATAACATTATATTATCATAAAACCAAGTGCTTAAAACAGACTACTGACCGGTCCCCAGGTTGCTTCTGCCTACACAGATAGAGAAATTCTGAACTGAAGTGTCTAATCCAGGAGTTGCAGGCACCACCTGGTTATCATCAATGCTATTACCCAACAGGTGAACGGAGGGAAAAATCTACTTAAAGGAACCCCATCAAATATGCCTTTGTATACCTGACAAGTTCTGGATTCAGCATAAATACGAATCAGTAACTTGCCTATTAACATTTTTTCTGAGGGAACTTTGTCTTCAGAAACCTGAGAGGAAAACAAGGCGCACATGTTTCTATAGATTCAGATCCTCAGTGATCTGTGAATTCACAGCAGCCAACCATAAGAAATTAGTAAAATGACAAAAAGTTAAACAAGAAGCACTTTAATCTTATAAACAAGACAGCTATCTTCCATTCTTCCAAATAGGTATTTGGCTAATATCTATTTACAAACCCTCCATTGACTCTAACTGTGAACTTGGTAGAATGCTTCTGTGACACTTTACTGCAAATCAACATGCTCAGCCAAAAGGAACTGGTAGTTACATAAAAACGAATGAAGCTAAACTGCTGATGGGTTGACTAAAATTCATGACATGATCTAGAAAAAAACTGCATCGTTCAGGTCTTCCGTACATGCCTGTCCAACATACCTCTGTATCTGTCCTTCCAGCTTTTTTGAATGTTCTCTGAGGAAAGCTATTAAAAGATTAAAAGCTAAATTCATTTAATGAGGTTAGAAGTCACACCAAAGGGAAAGGCATTTAGTATAATTAAAAGTACCCATTCTAGTTTATTCAATTCTTTTCATGTAGAATCAGGAGATACTAAAAACTAAAGGCTGCAATGTCTATGGTAAGCATTTCTATTTTACCAGTACAGAAGTACAGAAAGGTACTTCTGGGACACACCTGCCGGGACACTTACCTGGGACACATCTGCTGCCTTCACCAGGTAGTCTGTGTGTTGTGTTTACACAGAGCCAGAGTTCCTTCAGAAGCAGTTTTACTTTTCCTGTGAAAAAGAAAGCATTAAAGTCACATCATCAGCCTACACAAGACCAAAACATAACTCTGTGAAATCAGACTTATTAGGGACTTAGGAAACTAGGTAACTTCAACATCTTCCCCAAACTCAACTATTATGCACAATTCATTAATGGAAAGGGCTGCAACATTGTAAACAAACTAATCTTTGGCCCATACATTTTCTCCACAGTGCTGTGAGATGGGGGAAGGAAGCAGTTAATGACCGATACAATACAAGGGATTTGGGCTCTACGGATTCTATAAAGAAGAGCAGAGAAGCATCCCTCAGTATATAAGGTTATTAGAAAAGTCATCAGAGTTGTACATGTTATAATTAACCTGGTGGGGGTTCACGGATCGTAGCAAATCCATCAATGGAAATGAGGTGGGAGACAATGTGTGTGCATGAGCATACGGAGAGGAACAGAGAATCACACATAGCAAACAGAGAAGCACATGCTTTCAAAAGGAAAGTAAAACCTTTGGAAATTTATATAAATTTTTAAAAGGGTCTGGATTCCAAAAATGGTTAAGAACCACTAATTCAAGTTGAAAGGCCAAGGGCAGTTATAACTAAAGCAACCCTAATGAAATTAATGTAGCATTAAGAATATTATACTATGGTTTTAAAGCTTTTTTAACATTAAGTACACAAATTCAAAAAAAACCTTCCAAAGCAAAAAATATTCATGAGAATATAAATATGAATAGCCTATGGTGAAATGTATATAAAAAGACAACCCACACTGATCAAACTTCAATTAAAAGTAGCTTTGAGTATTAACTAACTTTCAGGTTACCTCAAAGTTCTATTATAGTTTCCTTAAACTTAAGTTTTTAAATTAACCTTAAGCATTTATTAAAATTAGTGAAATTTTTAATCTAGTTCAAGAAAGGCTACAAAGACCAACTGTTTAAATCAAAGTATCTCCAGGGAATCACAGATTTTGAAATAGGTTAGTCCTATTTAAGATGGCAAACTGCACCACTCCAAAAAATGAAGTCCACAGAGAGGGACCAGGACAAATACAGGGGGCAGTTACAGGTAAGTCTGAAAGGCTAGACAATTCCAATCTCTTCTGAGCCAATTCAACCTCCTGATTGTCACTGTGTGCGAGGCACATCCATTTTTGAATTTAAAAACTCTGGGATCACATAGCTTATCTACATTGTGATTTAACCTACCCAAAAGCCTGCTTCCAAATACTGTAATCCCCTTTGCTTAAATGACCTGACCAGGATCCCTGCTTATTAGGTATACCCAAAGCAGCAAACAAGGAACCTTAAAAAAAAAGAAAAAGAGTTACTTATCCATTCTTATGGAGGCTATTAACCAGAGCTATGGCTATTCTGAGAATCATTACCTCTAATCTGAGCACACACACAAAAAAATACTATCCATTCCCAACAAAGCAGAAACCAAATCTTCAGTGTTCAGTGTGGCTTTATACTTAGTTGTGAAGATAAAATCTCATTAAATTGAACCATATCTTTCCTTTAATATGCTTCTTTTTATTAAACTCTAAGGCATTTATGAATATTTCTGGACTTAAATTTTTATTTATGAAATTTCTTTTCTACTCCATCGCCTTGTCTGTTTTTCTATCAATGCCATACTTCTTTAATCATGAAAGGTTCATCCTGTAATATCTGTTAGGGCATGATTTTGGATGTTTTTTTCCTTTTTAAAAATTTTACTATTCCAAACATGTATGCTTCCTGATAAACCTTTACCATCTTGTCCTTTTCCATAGAAAACCTCAATGGGATTTTGAGTGAGTCTGTATATTTATAAATATATTCAGGGAAAATGTACATCTTTATAGTTTGAGTCTCTAATGCTTTTCAGGAATGGTTTAGTTTTCCTCACAGAGGTACTGCACACTGCTTTTAGGTATTTTCCTAGACATCTGCTGGTTCAGCTGCCATGTGAGAATAGGTTGTTCTTATTCTGACAGGTTTAGTAACAGTATATTATGTAAGTTCACTGTATATGCTCACTTTACCAAGTTCCTATTACTTCTAATTCTGTTTCTAGCTGAGTCTTCCGGATTCTCTACATTAGTCACATAATCTAAAATAATGACAATTCTAACTGTTTCTTATTAATACTTACAGCTCCTATTCTTTCGTGTTTATTTTGCTGCACTGGTTAGAGCCTCCAGTATGTAAGTAATGAAAATAAAAAAACCATGCTTACCTTGTTTCTGACAGTAATGACTAAACTTCTAATGTTTAAATTTTCTCAGGTTCAAATTATTTTTTATTATTCCCTATTTTGTTTTTAAGGAATGGGTGCTGAATTAACATTCTCTGAATCACCTATAGTATTCCTGAGATAAACTGTTAAGGCATAATTTGCTCGTATTTTAAATTACTCATGGATTTGATTTCTTAAAACTTTATTTAGCATTTTTGCAGCTATATTAACAAGTGAGAAAAGTTCTGAGTCTTAAGAGATGTGTGTATGTTATTCGTAATTGGTTTTGGCACAGAGTTATGCTAGCCTAAGAGAATGAGGTGGAACCATTTCTTATTTTCTAAGTTCTGAAACATAAAGACACTAGGTTTTCACTGAAGGCTTTACACAGCTTGTCCATAAGCCACCTGAATTTATCATGGTATTAGTTCTTTAGCAACTATTCTGAGTAAATTTGAGCCTGTTTTCTTAGAAAATGGTCCATTTCATCTATATTCTCACATTTAAATATGAACTTGTGAATTAAGAAATTTCTCCACTGTAGTTTTATAGCTTTCTCAGTTCTGGTACAATTGGATTTTTTTGCCTTCTTCTCTAGATCAAACTTGTCAAAGAGTTGTTGGTTTAATCAGCATTGCAAAGATCCAGCTATCAGTTTTAACGGTCCCAAACGAATTGCTTTATTTCCTATTTCAATTCATTTCCATTGCATCTTCATCAATTCCCTCCTTCAGTTAAACACATCATTTTCTGTATTTCTTGATTTCTAAAAAGATCACTTAAGGCCACAAAACATTCCTTTCGATATCAAAGGAACTGGCTACATCTTGAAGGTTTTAAAAAATACCTCCCTATTGTTTATTTCCGAAACAGTTTAGTATTTCGGTTTTATTTGTTATCCAAGAGGGGCTTGTGTTTATGTGTGTTTACTAGGTAAATTTTGTGGGTTTCGTTTTTGTAGAGGGAGGGGGATTTTTATTAATGTCTCATATTAAATTGTAGATTTTTTGTTATGTTAGTCAACTATTACGTATGTTTGCAAAATGTTTTAAAGAACTCTAGGTATGTGGTTTACAAAGAGTTGTATGTAAATTACCAATCTTGGAATTGTGATTTCAATTCCACTCATCTGCTTTCACTCTATGTTTCTGAGAAACACTGAAGCTTCCCATGATAAGAAGAGATTTGGCTATTCCCCCCAAAATTTCCAAGAATTTTGCTTGACATAGTTTCATGCTCTTAGGTACATGACAGAGTATCTTCTTGGTGAATTATACCTTTAATCAGCCTTTTAATCATGTAAATTCATTTTGAAGCTTAAATTATTTTTTGCCTTATATGACTGCTCTGATGTTAGCGTTGCTTGAAATATCTTTATACATCCCTCTATATCCAATCTTTTCGCTTCATTTGCTTTTAGGTATATTTCTTACAAATATGTCAGAGTTTTAGAGACTACACACAAAAATCATGCTCTACAGATATGAATATTGCATGTGTTTTTTGCTCAGGGACGTTTCCTTCCATTACTTCTTGATCTTCTTCTTTCTTTATGATTCTGTTCTCCCCTCTGAGTCCCGACAGATGAATATTGACACACCTGGCTCTAGCTCACATCTTTACATTTTCTCTAGTACCTTTCATTTGTCTGTGGCTTTGCACCACATTCTCAGAGGCACCTATAATTAAATCTCTTAGTTAAATGAATTGATCTTCTATTTGTCAATCCAACAATTTTGCTTTTCTTCTGTTTATTTATGCAATTATATTTTTAATTTTCAAGATCCCCAACAGGGCTCAATTCCATAGCAGCAGCCTATGGATATATTGATTTTCTCTAAGAATAATAATTCGATTGTTAACATTTTTTCCTCATTCATGATTTAAAACTGTTTCCTCAGTCTTCCTGCATCTGGTGCCTTTCTTGTCACTGCTTTTTCTCTAAGTTTTAGATGCGTTTAGGCAGAACATTTTTGGCAGCAAAAGTATATTTCTGCAGCTTACATTTTCAGTCCTATTCCTTTGGTAATAAATGTAGACTCTGGTTTCATAACCCTATAGAACCCTGCCTTTGAGGGGGAAGCAGCAGTGAGTGAACACAGTTGTGGTTTACGTGGAGTGTATAAACATCTTATATTCTGGGGACAGGAGGGACTATCCCTCAAAGCAGCTATAATTACCAAATTTTCTAGTATCCGCACCTACTCTGGATACCTTCCATGTCATAGCTACCATTTTAGAAAATTAAACTTAGGCCAGTCTACGGGCAAGGGCCAATCTATGGGCAAAGGCCAGAAACAGTTTTTGAAACCAGCAGGTTGGCAAACTTTTCACCCTTTAATCAACTGCCTGGCAAAATATTAATGTCCTGCTCCTTCTCCTACTCCCTGCCACTCTGATTTAGGGAAACTCTGGACTTCCACGAAACTTGCTTTTCCAGAACTGCTATTTTCTCTGCAATTGTGGGCTTCACCACCAATTGATACCTTCTCCTGTGCATCTTCCTCATTAATTTCCACTATGGATGGAAAACTTTTTAACTATCCAGGAGACCTACTAAAAATATATTTTTATTTTCGGTCATTTTTATTGGAATTTGAAGGGAAGGAAAGGGAAGGTTGCATTTGGGTATCCTTTTTGTAAAGTGAAGTCAACCCAATATTCTTTAGTGCCTAACTTACAAATCTCTTCCAGAAGTCAAGTATTAACAAGGAAAAATGTTAACAACACACTTAAGAATTAGGTATTAAACCCACCAAGGTCCACAGCTAAATAATCAGCAGATTCCTAAAGACTTCATTTATTTATTTGGAGAAAATAAAATGCAAAACAAACAACATCCCTGCCCTCATCATGATGGTAGATAAAAACAAAACATAAAATAATTTTACTTGAGGAGTAACAAGTTCTTTGAAAAACATCACACAGAATGCAGGGATAGAGAGCAACTATGGAAGTGGGTAGAGGGGCTCTGCTGTGAACAGCAAGGCCTGGGAGCAGCTGAATCCTGAAACACATCTGTCAGTCCAAAAGAGAAGGGATTCGATTCAAGAGCTGACTGTTGGTTGGGAAGGCAAAATGTTGTCTAGTCTTCTATTTCTCTCAGCCATCTATCTCAAAGTCTCACTTTCCATACACAACAGTAGGAAGAATAGAGTAGAAAGCACATGGAATTATTTATTAGTGATAGTGTAAGTGGCCAATTAGTGCCCAGGCAGCTGAAAGATGTGGACTATTAAAGCATTAGGCCAAGGGAAACATGAACTTGTGCGCTGAATTAAATTAAAAAAAAATTTAAAGAAGCAATAAAAAGGTAATGGTGACTTAACAGACACTATACGCTTGCACATAACAACTTAAATGTTTTTAATCATTTCCACTTACAGAAAAACAATACATAAGTGACATGAATTACCATTACTTACGCATTATGATCATAACGTGATCATTAAACATTTAAAATTTATCCCCCCCAAAACTTGTAATATACAGGAGACATTCAAATTCATAATCTTCATTTTTAAGAGGAAGAATGAAAATACAAAACAGGGAAGTAAATGGCCAAGAGTTACACAATAAATGAGTGAAAATTCTAATTTCTCACCTTCTCAAGTTAGATTTCTCATCTATAAGGCACTCAGCAATAAAATGTGCATGTACACATTTGTATTTCCCTTGTTCCATTACCACCAGTTTACTTTCTTTTAAACTTTGGGCCTTCCCTAAATTCTTCTATATTCTGAAAATGTAATACAGGACTTTGACTCTGCAGTAATTTTCCTACCTGACTTAAACATTTTTTAGATATTTGGCACCTAGGGAATTCAATAAATTAATGTAATGGGTGAGAAAATCAATACTTACTAAAATTGAAAAGTGCAGAAATTATATCTCTAACTAGTTTTCCTTTCCCAACAATATTGCTTTGATGCTTTTGTTCACTATAAGACAAAAAGATGACCATATATTTGGATCTAAGGAAGACACATAATAATATACGTCGTCTTCCAACAGGAAACATCTACTAAGCCCTGGCATTTTCACAATTACGTGTAAGAGTAACATGCAGCCTCCCAAACCACTAAAAGCAATCTACAACATTAAAACAAAAGCTTCAATATACTCACTTTTATCTATGCTTCCATACGAATCACTTGAAATTTGTGTTCCAATATGTCTCAATTCTAAAATCGTGGGAGAAAAAATAGTTAAAAAAAAAACCCTGCATAAGAAAATGATTTTTATGTAAGCTTTAACTAAATACTCACCCTTTTCATGTTTCTGTTTAGAAAATTCGTCAAGCCTTTCCTGTGAAAACAAAGCACTAATAGTGTTTATGCTGAATAAGACATGCAGTCATTCTGGACCAAATGTAAAAGAGGTGCAACTTAACAAGCTACTGTGACTGCCTCTGCCAGGTGCTCATGCCTGATGCGTACACAGTTACAACACAGAGACACTACAGGAGCCCTGGGGCCAGGAATTTAATGTCTGTGCATTGTTTTTATCTAGTACCTGTGTCTTCTTAAATTCCTTTTCAAGTATTTTCTTTTCATTTCTCAGTTGCTTGAAGTCCTGAGTTTGCTTGACGGCAGCCTCTTCATTTAAAAAGTGCAATGAATCAATAGAGAGAAAAAAACAATTTACTGACTTTACTACTATGCTTAATGAAATACTCAAAATCTAATCTATTACAAGTTTTTCTCATTTCTTAAAACTCTGAAACAAACTTTGTACAAAGTTATTGCTCTTTCAGTGTTTTATCAGTCAGGGCTGAATGCAGGAACACTTCTTTTTTCACTGTCATTTATCAAACCACAGAAGTGGAATAGGCCTTAAGAATCCTTTCCAAACTAGGCACAGCCAACCCAAACCCTTCCAGTCAGGCAAGAGCCCAGCGCATGACAGGGAGATGCCATGGTAACCCCCTGTTCTTCCTATTTCAGAGATCAACAACCTTAAAGTCTGAGAAATTTTAGAACTATGATTCTACCTCAGAATGTAGTTGACAACATTGTCTATCTGGTGGGGGGACAGAAGAGTTTCTCAATGCTTATTATCAATATTACTCTTCTTCCCCGGAACTCTCTTTAACAAGTTAACAAACCATAATTCCTAAAACCTTTGTTAGACATCCTCTTTTTAGTTATTTTTACAATTTTTCTCGGGACTTTCAGCAACTCCTTCATTCTAGTTTTTGGTTCGGAAGCACCAAATGGTCCAGACACACTAGTAATAATCTGACCAGTATTAGCTTTACATAAATGTGCTCATACACAATTACTAAGAAAAGTAAAATTCCATAAAACACCTTAGTAATAATCATCTCCTGACTCCTCTAACAGATTAAGTATTTCTTTAAAATCTTTATTATGTCATATCACTTAAAAATATATACATATGTATTTGTTACATGAAAAACAAAGGCTACATTTTTGCTTCACAAAAGTATATTCTAAAAGTTCATATAGTCTCACAGGCATTTCAGGGCCCTTTAGAAACATTTCCTGAAATACAGTAGACACATCTCCACATCTAGCAAGAGAAGCCAATGCACAGAACACAGTGATGCTGTACCACCTGCAGTATTGTCATGCGACAATCAAATCAGAGGAAAAACTGTTGCCAAAATATTTATAGAGTTTAAGTCTAAAATATTTGGCTCAATCTACATAAATTAGTGACTGGAGATACTTTAAACAATTACTATTCTATGTGCCCTGATGTAACTAAATTTAAAGTCTCACTTCACACTCTAGAAGGGACTAAGCCACCTCTGAAAGAGAGCACCAGCAGTCCCAAGGGTCGGAAACCCACAGCAGGTAAGACTGTCGCCATCCAGGCTGCAGTGCACGAGTACCAGGTGCAGAGGCGATCAGCAGGGCCCTGTTGTCTCTATCTGACATTATGTTGGTGCCCCAACCACACAATGAAGGGAAGAAAAAGCAAATGAAAAGATCCTGAGTCCAATTTCTACAGATTCAGGAATCAGAAAGCGTTATTAGCTCAAATGCAAGAACCTGACAGATTCTTGTGTGGGCCCTTTACACTGTGCCTACTCATTGTAGAATAGACCCTAACAAGATGGTCGGGTACACAGAGGATCAGGTACAAATTAGACAATCCCCAATGTAAAGAATCTCACAGAATCCTCTCTATGGGGGTGTTGTAACTATCTAAATACATTAATGTCTTAATACTATGCACAGTAACCTTTTCTACTAAACATATACTTCATTAGGAAACAATAAGAAAGCCCCATGAAGTTCAACTTTCAAAATTAAATCCTTTCATTAATTACTGCTTTTATATCAAAAGTATGGCCCACTTCTACAGCTTTGAGTGCAATAACATCTCAGAGATTCGCCACATTTCATCTCTATGTTACTACCCGGTGACCTAGAGGAGTGTAGTATGCACGCGTCTTTCTAACAGACCCCTTAATGAAATCATGCAAGGATGAGCCATCGAAAACCACAACGACTCAACTATTTGATCAAGTAGTACAACCTTATAGTTACCAATGATTTGCTTAATGACCAATGACTTCCATTAGCCAGGTAACAAGCGTGCCAATTACCTTCCAGCTTCTTCACCTTAGCTTCTAGTTTCTTCTTCCTAATAATAAAATTTTGTAAGTTAAATTGCAAAAAATAATGTAACAGAAAAAATATAATATTGCAATTTGTGGTAGCTTTATTTAATAACTGAAATTTACATAACAAAGAAATTTTCAATTCTGATGATATAAACCTAAGAAAGAATAACAACATACTGTTTAGTGTGCAGTTATCTCCACAGTGAATTAAAGCAATCTGTCTTTTCCATTTGAAACACATAGTATGTACCTATCCAGGCTCTGCCATGCGTACATCTGGGACCTCCCTTGCACTGCAATGGCATCATCTAGGAGCCTAGCAGATGTGTCCAGATGGTCTCCAACAGTCCAGCATCTAATGAGTCAATGTTACTTTTCAGGAGCATGAATGGTGTTATGTTCACAGCATCACCTTACGGAAGGCAGTGGTTGGAGAACTGCACTTGTTTTAAGACGGATTTCTGAGAGTTGGAGAAGGCAAGTAACTCCGAGTCACTGCTATATCACAGTCACATTTAACTACTGTATGTCTAGCTCACATGTATATTTTGTGAATAACATGAATGTAGTATCAAACTTCAAAATCAGAAAGACGCTTTTGAATAGCCCTTTTTATCAATGGCAACAAAGACACCCATTCAACACGATATGTGTTAAAGTACTGGTGCAAAGAAAGGAGCCAATAACTATAGTTTATACAGAGACACACATGCATCATATATAAATATACAGAGAAACATAAAAACTTTTATGGAGTTCTTTGTGCAGCCCTTTAATAGATGATGATTTATTTAGTCTCCTTTGTAACCTTTCAAAGTAGGTATAATAATTTAAAGATGTGGACACCATGGTTGAGAGATTAAATAATTCAAGGTCACACAGCTAATTATGGGCAAAATGTCCAAAACACGGATAAAAAAGAAACACTACTGATTTAAAGATTACCTATTTTCAAAGATGAAAACCTTGTTTCTATAGTAATTCTAAAATCACTTACTGAGCATCACTTTTTAAGCATTCTTCTTTTACTCGAGCATATTCCTGATGAGTATCCTGATACAACTTTAGGGAACTCTAAAAAAGAAATAGATAAATATTGTCAACTGAAAGTCACTGACCATTGGCCATAATTTGTTTTGATCTTGATAAGCTAGATAAATTATCATCCTTTAACAGTGTGAAATTAACCAAATGGATTAGGCAGGAAATCAAAGTACAATTCGCTAAACATTTTAATGGCTGTAACCAGATTCTTAATAGATGTAATATGACTAAGAGTATAATTAAACAAAAGCTATAAAACTTAAAATAATATACTAATTTTGTAGTTATTCTTAATCTTTCTTAAAATTGGTTTAAATATCAGATAGCTAATACTTTTGTCTCAACCAATTAAAATCAATATAACCTAAAGAAATTTTAGAATTTAATAAATATTAGCTATCTGTACAGCGATGGAAAATACAAAACAAATCATTTTACTTAACAATAACTGGGAAAAATGTGTGAACAACAAACTGGCAGCTACTGTGAAATGAGAAAGACACTGTTATTGAGGGTTCCATTATAATATATGTATATAATACTACTTTAATTTCAACAGCTCTGAGAGACAAGATTTATTATCCCTTTTTTTTTTTTTTTTAAAAACAAGGAGTCAGAGGGTTTGACAGGTTGACTTATTCTTCCAAAGTTACAGTGACTGACTGACTAATTAGGGTTTACTATTAAGTATAACTCAATCATTAAACTATGACTCCAATGCTCATGTTTCTTCTCAAATATGGCTGAAGAAATTATATAATCAGGGTTTAACTTTAACAGCATAAACATCTAACAAAATTTCTACAAAATAGAAAAATAAATATGTAGTGTCAAAGATCTCGGAAAGCTACAGGTCACTACTAAAACAGCACAATTTGAGGAAGACTGAGAGGCACAAGTATTCTCATGAAATGAGCCCAGAAAGAACAGGTTGAGAAATGAGAATCATTCCATGGTGGCTACAATTTGTCTCATTCAAACCACCTAACTTTATGAACTTCAAATGTTTTTTATCTGTAAAAGCTATGAATTCTCTTCTAAGATTCCTATAAGGAATAAACCAAAATTTATACAGAAGACCAATTTTACAGCATTTTTAACAAACTCTTTTACTATTAGATCATTAAGTATGAAATGTATGATTTCCTTAAGTACTAAGCTTGACAGCTGATATCTGACATTTCACTTTGACACTTCTTGTGTTTTTTTCCTATTATGAAGGTATATCCTCAATCTTTCAAACATGCATTTTGGCTTATGATCATTTTTCACATTTTTTTAGAGAAATTTTTATGAAATTATGGATAAGACAAAAATTTGTGTTACTTTTGCATATGAGGTCCATCATGGAACCAGTGCAGTGCAGAGAGCTTGAAGTATCATTGAGGTGTTTGGGAAGGATGTGGCTAATGAACATACAGTATGTCAATGGTTTGAGAAGTTCCATCTGGTGATTTTAATTTTGAAAGTGAGTCATGTGGGTGACCTGAAACCAAGGTGGATAATGATGAGCTAAAAGCTATAGCGGAAGCAAATCCATCTCAAACTACCCATGAATTAGCAGCAAGGTTTGACGTTATTATTCCAACAATATTGGACCAGTTGAAACAAACTGGCAAGGTAAAGAACCTGAGCAGATGGGTACTGCATGAATTAAACAAGCGCCAGAAGAGAAATCTTGAAGCGTGCCTTTCTTCACTGTCACGACAGAAAGGCGAACCATTTTTACACCATATTGTTACATACGATGAAAAATAGATTCTTTTTGACAATTGCAAGTGTTCAGCACAATGGCTAGCTGAAGATGAAAGGCCAAAACACAGGCCAAAACCAAATATTCATCAAAAAAAAAGAGTTAATGGTGTCTGTTTGATGGTTCAGCACTGGTGTCACTACGACTTCATGAAACCTGGTCAATCAATTACCAATGTCTACTGCAACCAACTGGACGAAATGATGAGGATGCTTGCAATTAAGCGGCCAAGACTGGTCACTAGAGACAGGCCAATCCTCTTGCAAGATAACGCGTGGCCACATCGCACAAACAACGCTGCTCAAACTACAGAAGCTGGACTTGGAAACTCTCTGTCATCCACTGTATTCATCAGACCTTGCACCAACTGACTAGCACTTCTCCCAGGCTTTGGACCACTTTTTGCAAGGAAAAATACTTAATTCTCAACAAGCTGTGGAAAATGACTTTTGCAAATTCATTGCCACTCACTCTCCAGGCTTCTTCACTGCGGACATAAATAAGCTACCCTTAAGGTGGCAAAACTGCGGCGATAATTTAGGCACATACTTTGATTAATTGCATGGCTTCTTGTTTGAGATGTAATAAACTAAACTTTTGATTCAGTATCAGACATTTCATATTTAATGACCTAATATAGCTTGACTTTGAAAAGAAGAGCCTCTATTTAAAGATACATTAATCAGATTTTCATAGCTGAAGTGGACATCTTCTCCCAGTACTCCATCTCAGCTTAATAAGTATCACCCAAAAAGATCAAACACATCATCCTCCTGAGCACAGGAAATAACCTCTAACCTGAATACTTACTTACATGCGCAGGTGATATATTATTGAAAGACTCTCATTTTGTGTTTCTCTCACAGAAGGGGAGCCCCGTGGTGAATGAAGCACTCCGGGCCTCTGCCTTGGTCTGCATTAAGATGTCCTTTAAAGAACCTGCTCTCACAATTCAAACTAGTCACGTTTCAAGCAATGTCTGTATCCTTTTACCTCTATAACCCTGCCACCTTTGTTTCATCCTTTTTTTAAAATTTCTCTCTTCTTTTTTTTTGTAATCATGTTTGGTTCCTTGTGGCTTCTCTCACCACTAGGCTGACCAGGGCTAGACCAGAGCCACTGAAGAAATCAAATTCTCTCCTGCACTCTCTTACACATGATTCCTCTGCCTTTAAAGTTGAAATTTTTGCATGTTATTTTACACTTAAGGCAAAAGAGATGTGAAAAAGCAATTAACGTAGAATACATAAAACCATAAGAATTCACAACTAGAAGTTTCCTCTACTGATCCTGATCCTCCCAAAAAGCACAGGACCTGACACAGTATTGCAGAGCGAATAATCACTGTAAAGACTAAGCCAATTATCAATTAGTTCAATGTTCTCTAAGGACAGTAAATCACTTAAAGAGTCTTGACTAGCATTTATTTCCTTTTTTAAACACATAAAAACTCTGATTGTCCAGTTAAAGTGAATGAGCTTATCCTAATTTATTGACCATAAAGCTTTTCAGAAAAATAATTTTAGTTACCTTTTTCTCTTCTAATTCTGCTTTTAAAGATCCTAGTTCTTCCTGACATTTTTGCAGAGGAGAAATTTTTTGAAGCATCTGTTCCACTTGGTGATGCAAAGTACTATTCTCTCTGGAAATGGACAGTATATTGACATTATTATACGAAAGTATCTATAGTGAGTTATTAAATATATATACTGATGATTTTAGATTTTACTTCTAACTTGGAACAAGGAATGAAAAATCTCTCTTTTTAAATGCATTCCCTCTATTTATACAACATAATCGTCATATTGCTTTCCATTTCTTAGGCATAGTAGTCCATTTTGGGTAAACACATACCAAAAAGCAACTTGAGAAACAAATATAGTAGATGCTCAATCTGCTGAAGAATACCTTAGAGGACAATCTACCAAAAAATCCTGGCTTTTCCAATCTTGAACTCATTCCCATTTATTCAAAATAAGTACTAAGCAATTTCCTGATTTAGTTTAGAACCATGTTTTGTCTTCTTCTAAGTGATAAATGTAATGAGAGGATGAAATATTGCCAAAACTTTAAGTAGGCCTATTTTAAATTGTTTAAATCATCTCTATGGCAATGTAAAGTTATTGAAAAATGAAACACCGGGTTGTAATTTAAGACATCAGTAATAAATTAATTTGAATAATTTGATAGTAGGAAAACACAAATCTTTTATTATGAGCATGAAAGCAGCATTCTATATTATGGGTCAATCCTATTTACATTTTGTTCAAATTCATTTAAAAATCTGCTCTGACAAATGTCTACCCCAGATCAACTACTCGAACAGGTGGTATAATCAACTATGAAAACAGGCTGGCTCACCTTCTTGCAAACTGCAGCTGTATAACTTATTAAAGAAAACTCTGAGAATTTTACTTTCTGATACTTGTCTGGAGATAAAACTCACTTTACGATTATCTTTAATAATCTGTATACAATGTATATACAAGGAAGATCATGAATCCTAGAAAATGATGTTCAAAGTCCCATGTATAATACAGAAGTCTTTTTATTGAGTTATTCCTTTACCATAACATCTACCAAAAGTCAAAACATTTATTTCTCTAAATAAAAAGTCCTTTGAATAAATATATAATTGATTACAATTAAAGAATAAAGACAAAACAATATGTAACTAATAGAAAATACCTTCATTTCTCAATATATCAGAATCCCCAACCTATTCTTCATTTCTCAAATAGTTCAGAGAATTATTTCAGCAAACAAAAGTTATGTACTTACAAAAACAATATATAACTATAATTTATGAGTAATTAGAAAAGAAATAGAATATAAAATCTACATAAGCCCTTAGTTTTATACTTTATACAATCTGATAAACTCATCTCATACTGCCAGTAAATTATTCTAAGACAGCAAAAGATAATTTCTTTAAGTTTCATCTCCTACAAATTCCTATGTTTATATCACAATATAGCATATGCATGTTTCTAAAAATGTTATCTGCATCCTCCTCTATTTGGAATGTAAGCTTCTCAAGGATAAGAATTATATTTTATTCATCCTAAATTACAGCAGTCTTTGCAGAATAGAAAACTTCAAAAAATATCTGATGAAATAAAATATTAAATATATTCCCTGCCATTTAAAGAGTGGTGATTAATAAACAATAAAATATTCAGAATCACACACAAAAAAGTAAAGCACTGAAGTAATACTAAATTATCAGAGTGCAGTTATTTAAAAAATAACTTTTCCATTTTGGAAAAAAACGTGAAAATCTATTAGTACTTTTGTAGCAAAAGGAACCAAATTACATAAGAAAGACATATTAAAGCTGTGACATTGGCACTTCAAGTTGCAGGGCAAACTACTGCATATTTGAGGTACAACAAATACTTATTTGGGGCAAATGCCAAATGTGTTTTTAGAAAATCGAGTATTTATCTGTAGCTGAAGCTGAAGCCTAATATCCTATTGTAGAATGAATTTCTGGAATTCAAGAATAATCAAAAGTTTTATATAGTTAAAAGAAAATTCTAATAATTTTTATTTAAAATTTTTGTGGGCCGGGCGTGGTGGCTCACGCCTGTATTCCTAGCACTCTGGGAGGCCGACGTGGGCGGATTGTTTGAGCTCAGGAGTTTGAAACCAGCCTGAGCAAGAGGGAGACCCCGTCTCTACTAAAAATAGAAAGAAATTAATCACACAACTAAAAATATATAGAAAAAATTAGCTGGGCATGGTGGCGCAGGCCTGTAGTCCCAGCTACTCGGGAGGCTGAGGCAGAAGGATCGTTTGAGCCCAGGAGTGTGAAGTTGCTGTGAGCTAGGCTGATGCCACGGCACTCACTCTAGCCAGAGCAACAGAGCGAGACTCTTTCAAAAAAAAAAAAAAAAAAAAAAAAAAATTTTGTGGCCAAAATTTAGAAGAGTAAAACAACAATTCTGTAGTACAGTACATGTGTAATTAACTCATAAAGCTTACATCTTTTCTCCAAAAATGATATAATGAACACATACTCTCCTAATATTGGAATTAACTGCCCATCTATTTCCCTATTTAGCTATCTAAAAAATAGTTTTAATAATTGTTTCCATACAGCTTTCAAAATCAAAGATATACTCTTGCAATAATATGCATTTATAGTTAAATGGACTGTTTCAACAAATAAAGCAAATAAGATTTTCAATGACTTCTATTTTTGAATGTAGAAATTCAGATACTACAAAGAAATCTAAATGATATGTCTTAATTTTATCACTTTAATTATACAAATTAGATATGACAGTACCAATACAAATAAATGACTGGTGATAACATTTAAGTTCAGGTATGCCAGGAACAGTACTGCAGCAATATCTGGTTATATCAAAGTTGGAGAGCTGAATCTGTGCCAATATTGAAGATGAGGCTGAACTTCGGTGAATCCCTAAAGGTATGTGTATATTTATTTTTATGGGTGAAATTTGATACTTTTATGGGAGAGACTTAAATCAGGTTAAGTGTTATCACCACAAGATATGGAGAGATCAATTACACATACCTTTTTCCCACTGCTGAGAAAATATTTAACCAGAGTCTAAGTGCACAACAGGTGCTCACGAAATGGGCACTAATCAAATATAAGGCCAAGAACTGTCCTGTGAATGCCTATGAACTCTCTTGTGAATATACAATTACACTATTTCTATATGATTCCGGATATACACATTAATTCTCTACAAATAGCAAAAACAATTAACGAAAGTCAATTTCCCAACATTTTGGATTTCCCATAGTGCACTTTTTGCAGATTCAAAAATAACATTCAAACAGTATCACATTCAGTTTCACATTATTCCTAAACCTAAAAAATATGTCATATCCTCAGAACAAATGAGAAAAACCCACTCATTAAAAAGCTTATGAGACCTTAAGAAAATCAAAATCAATGACAAAAACAAAATAAAGACTGCTAGATCTCATTTTAAAACCTATCATTAAACATGCATTAACAGTGAAAGCACTAGCTATTTACTGTGCTTGCAAGAAGTGTTCCCTACTTCAGCTGTAAATATTGCCTTCTAAAAGATAAGCATAAAAAACGATTCTCACATCTCTTTCAGGAATTAAGACATAAGTTAATTCTAAAATTCAACAGAAAAAGTCAGTAAAAGGATATCATCACATTTCTTCTGATATTCTGTTAACAAATTACTGCAACAAAGAAAAGAAGAATTAGGTTACTTTTTTATCCAGAAAATAGGCTATGTTAAAATTATGTTTCAAAACATGCAAGGCACCCTCTCTTCCTAGATTTCCTGAACAAATTTATGCTAAATTAATATATGTATATCACTTTAAATTCCTCAAAAGCATTACACTGATATATAAGCTTTTAATTTAAAATCCCTTTGATCTAAGCAATATCTTGGCCTATAAATACATGAGACTATTACAAATTTTTTTCAAAAAATTAAATCTCCCACCATGGCCATGAAATATTTTGAGGAAATGGGAGGTCTGGCCCTAAAGCTAAGAAAGTTTTGAAGATAGAAAACGGCTTTAAAAAAAATTCCAGTTTAGCAAAAATTACTTCCTACTAACTCATGAGCCTTGTTTTAAGGGCCTGTGAACCACAAAGCCAAAGCTCCCCTTGCTGAAGAGGCTCACATGCAGTTTTACTACAATCAGCACCATCTAGGCCTCCACAGGAGAAACTCCAGTTCTCATCTCAGCCTCTGGGGCGTAAAACCACCACCTGCTTCTACGTCAGCCAGTTGACAGGTTCACAAAGTTCTGCCAAACATATGCAAATATACTTACTCGGTGTTGATAATTTTTTGTTTTAAGGTAATTAATGCTTCAACATATTCATTCAAATTCTGAAATACAAAAAAGCTACGGTCAGTTGTTTATATCTTTATCACATGTAATTAAGGCAATTATTTTCTGTAACGTTATTCATAAAATAAAAACACATTGTTTAATATATTACATTAAAATATGTAAATTTATTACTTATATTGGGTAGAAACACATACACAATCCGAGCCCACGCTCCTACTCCTCTCTAAAACTTGTTCTTGATCTGAATGACGGTAATTCCTTTCACAGAAAGGAGCTGTAAAGGTTCTTTTTCTGTGTGCTCAGTCACAGAGCTCAATAAATATTAACTGTTTTAGTCCACTGATTAATTATTAAGCATCAGTCTTCACCCTGCATTGTTTCTGAAAGGATTTAAGACTACCCCAAAACACATAAATCATAAAAAGCTGTAAAATAAATAAAATGGGGGGCAGATGAATAGGAATACTAAAACGGGGCCAAGATTAAGTAAAAAAAAAAAATTCATTTTATAAAGTTCTATATTACACTTTAGGGACCAACCACAAATTTACTTCTAAATTATTACTATCAACTTGAAAGAGAAAACATCATTAGTTACACCGTTCAAATGTTCCTAAGATTTAAAAATAAGCTTGTTTCTTCTTTTCTTTAACTGACTTCTTTCCTTTAATGTCTCCTTTTTTCATCAGTGAATATTTTAGAAATAAGAACTTATTTTTAAACATAACCACAATAGTCTTTTTACATCAAACACAAGTAATAATTCAGTAATACCATCTAGACTACGCTCAATTTTTACTGGTTATCTCAAAAATGTCTTTTTCTAGATAATGGACATGATTTTGATGGTTACAGTAATATTTCCCTTTATGATAATATGCTTTTTTTCAGTTATACATGTAACATATCTGTTAAAACAAAAAACCTACACATTAAAATACATCATGTAAAAAGAACAGGTTCCCTTAGAGTCTCACCACCTATTAAAAATCATTTTAATTTTTTTTTGTTACCTTTCAGAACTGTTACTGCATTTGTAAATCATTTAGATGTATTCAATTCACCAATTCTCTACTGAAGGACATTTAGGTCCTTTTTCAGTCTTTACTAAGAGCATGCAATGATTTCCTTGCCCATTCCTTAGCAAGACATTTCTATTTTTCTTTAGAATAAAGTCCAAATAGTGATATTGCTGGACCAGACAATGTAATGAGATGTTTATTGCTTACACTTAGCAGCAGGCTGCCCTCCAGAGAAGTTCAGCCACCCACAACCACATCTCACGCTTCTAGCAACTTCACCAACTTTCTGCATTAGTGATAGCTGTGATCTCTGATAATCTTAGAGATGCTTTTCATTCATATTTATTAGTGATATTGAAAAATCTTCCATATCTGTTCTGGTCCTTCATGTTCTTTTATTAATAGCCTTTGTTACCATTTGCTCATTGTACACCATGTAGTTGCACTTTTCTTATGAGCCCTACCTAATATCTGAGACATAGTAACCTCTCATGAAATGTTATAAATATATACTTGCTTGGATCCTTAAAATATACCCACATATGCATAAAAAGTTTTAAAGATTTATACAGCTGAATATGTCTTTTTTTAAATCTTTGTTTTCCACCATAAAATTTAGAAGGTTCTATTCCACCCCAGGATGGTAAAAGGAAAGGATTCTTCTATATGTTATTCCAGTACTTTTATGCTCTTAACTTCTTGTGTTTATATCTTTAACTCTTCTAGAATTTAGTCTTATGTATAGTATGATATAGAGACTTTAAAAAAACATTATAAATCAAAAAGGCAACAAATGGACTACTCAATAGCATTAGTGCATTTGGCTTTCCATATTTAAAACAAATCTTTCATAAAACAAAAATAAATTCTACAGCCTACAGTGATAAAGCTTTAATACTATCAGGCAAAATACAGGATAATACCTTTACAATTTCAAGGTAGACAAGGATTTTTAAAATTATACACCAAAGCACAGGTTTGTTGTGGCACTTAGCTGTGTCAAAATTTTAACTTTTACATGGCACTTGACACTATGAAGTCAATATGACAGTCTTGAGGGAATTGTTTAAAAGAAACAATCCATAATATATAAGCAACCCTCACGAATTAATTTTCAGAAGGTAAGTATAGGAAGTAGGGGAAAAAGGAAAAAATATAAACTGTCAATTCACAGATTAAGAATCTGGAATAGACAATATACATAAAAGAAGATAGTCTACCTTTTTGGCAACAGGAAAATGCAAATTTTGTTTTTATCACCTGCACGAATGCTATCTATACGTTGCTGTTGTTTTTTCTATATTACGTTTCCTAATTGATTTTTATGAGTGTGCAGAAATAGTATTTATTTTTAATTTTTTTATTACAGTAGACTTGTTTATTTCACAAAAATGTCACTTACAAATATTGATGCAAAAGGGCTAATAAAATATTTGCAAAGCAACCCCAGCAGTATTAAATCACTTATGTGTAGATTCTGTTGGATGTTCTACATGAAGAGTTACAACATTCACCGATGATAGTTTCATCCTTCCTTTATTCATGCTTACATTTAATTTGTCTGCTCTCTTCCTGAATTGACTAAGAACTCAGCACAATGTTGAAGAGTAGGGGTGTAACAGGCATTATTGTCTTAAATTGGAATTAATTAAGTTTGCTCTACTTCAGGTTTTTGATTGATATCCTTTAATCATGTTATGAAACTGCTACACATAGTTTGCTAAAATATTTTATCAGCTATGAGTATTAAACTTTTTCAAATAAATTTCTGTATCTATTTAGTTTAAATGTGTATTTTTCTCCTTTTATTTACTAATTTCGGTGGATTACAATAATAGATTTTCTAATGTTAAAGCAGCTTTGCATTCCTAGAGATAAAAATAATTGCATATCATGTTAACACTATTTAAACACACTGCTGGATCCAATTCCCCAATATCCTACTTAGGTTTTTTTTTTTTTCTTCATGTATGTTCAAAAGTGTTATGTCTATACTGTTTTTATATGATGTCCAGTATTCCAAATAATGTTATACAGTACATAGCTCTTAAAATTGGTTAGATAGCTTTCCCTTGTGCAAAAAGAGTGAGGAAGAGGTAAACCATGAATACCTCTCATGTATGAATAAAAGTCTGCCAGGTAGAGAATTGTTGGATCACCATCTGTTACTAATAAATCATGCCCAGCCCCACAAAAAACATGCTGAAGTCCTAACCCTCAGTACTTTGGAATGACCTTATTTAGACATAGGGTCTTTGCAGATATAATCAGGTTAAGATGAGGTCATATTGGATTAGAGTGGGCCCTAATACAGATTCCTGGACAGAGAGGGTAGATACATGCAACTGCTTTTATCTCTTCCCTAAAATCAGCTAAAACTGCAGTCAAAGGAATTTTTTTTTTTTCAAAAGGCAACATTGGCCAGGCGCAGTGGCTCACGCCTGTAATCCTAGCACTCTGGGAGGCTGAGGCGGGTGGATTGCTCAAGGTCAGGAGTTGGAGACCAGCCTGAGCAAGAGCGAGACCCCGTCTCTACCAAAAAATAGAAAGAAATGATCTGGACAACTAAAAATATATATATATATATA
This sequence comes from Avahi laniger, assembly GCA_963575035.1. Taxonomy (NCBI): domain Eukaryota; kingdom Metazoa; phylum Chordata; class Mammalia; order Primates; family Indriidae; genus Avahi; species Avahi laniger. The sequence continues at coordinate 38,458 of CAUYSK010119256.1, forward strand.
TAGAAAAAATTAGACGGGCATGGTGGCACATGCCTGTAGTCCCAGCTACTCGGGAGGCTGAGGCAGGAGGATCGCTTGAGCCCAGGAGTTTGAGGTTGCTGTGAGCTAGGATGACGGCACGGCACTCTAGCCCGGGCAACACAGTAAGACTGTCTCAAAAAAAAAAAAAAAAGAAAAAAAAGGCAACATCAACAAGGATGAGAACACAATAAAAGACAAATGGAAACTTGAAAGCAGATTCCAGAGTACTGAGTTAGCACCCAAGAAAGCCAGAAGTGGGGAAAAGCGAGAACCAACTCAATTTATACTGCAAAACTTCAACAAGCTTGACTATCAGTGACACCGTTTCTTTCAAGGGAAAAGTGAAAGAGGATGGAACTAAAAGAAGCAGTAGTTGCAAATTTCCTGATAAACATTTAATCTTAATCCCCAACTATCCACCATGGCTTGGAGAAATCACTCATCCCCAGTCCAGCAGAAGGCTTGCTTTTTGAAGATTGGGATACCATGAACACTTGGGTTAGGTGTACTGCACCAAAAGCAGACAGATTAAGTAAACCTAAGCAAACTGATATGAGACTGGCTGCCTGTTTCTTCCCATCAAGCTCCCTCCAAACAGGGGAGTCCTTTTGCACTCCAGGGAGGAGAATGGAAATATCTTCTCTGAGATAAGATCTATGGGTATTGACACTGGACATTCTTTGATCAATAACTGGCCCAACTACACTACACTGCAATGAAACTCAGGGTCCAGAAGCCCCACACACTCAGCATATTAGCCGCCCACTCTTAATACGAACAATCAGAGATTTCCAAACACAAAACACAGATGCGCAGTGTGAAATAGGGAGACTAAAACAAGCAAAAGCAGCTTAAAGTAAACAAAACCGAGAATAAAACTTCAAATATATGCATTAATATTATCTGAGATAAATGATATTATATTCATGAAACAAGAGGCTATTTTTAAAAGGAATATTCAGAACTCTAAGAAACTGATTTTAAAAAACTCTTACATATTAAAAACATGAACGCCCACTAGGATGGCTAAAATTAAAAAGATAGAGAATAACAAGTGTTGGTAGGATGTGGAGAAACTGGAACTCTCATACATTGCTAGTGGGCATGTAAAATGGTACGACTGCTGTGGAAAATAGTTTGGCAATTCCTCAAAATGTTAGAGTTACCATACAATCCAGCAGTTCCATTCCTAGGTGTAGACTCAAGAGAACTGAAAACATACCTCCATGCCATACTTGTACGCTGATATTTACAGCAGCATTATCCACACTAGCCAGAAAGTGGACATAAACTAAATGACCATTGAGGAATGAATGGATTAACAAAATATCATAGCCGTATAATAATAGGATATTAACGGACAATGAAAAGGAATGAATGATGCATGCTACAACATCAATGAAAACATTATGCTAAGTGAAAGAAGCCAGTTACAAAAGTCCACATATTCCATGTTTCCATTCATGTAAATTTTCCATAATAGGCAAATCCATAGAAACAGAAAGTAGATATAGCGGTTGCCAGGGACTGGAGGAAGGCAGGAGAGACAGGAAATGGCTGGCAATTAGTAAGAGGTTTGAGAGTGGGGAGGAGAGGGGGATGAAAAGTTTCACAATTACATAATGGTGTGGTTGCACAACTCTGTGAATATACTTAAAACCACTGAATTGCAAACATTAGAATGGTGAATTTTATGATATTATTTTAATAATGCTGGTATAGTGAAATTAAAAACAGGAAAGCAGAATTGAAAGGCTAAAATTGACCATAAAATTGAAAAAAAGAACTCAAAAAATAAAGCAAATACAAACATAAGAAAACTAAAAACAATGAGAGTGTCATTACAAGAGTTCCCACACAGCCAACAGTAAGAGTTCCAAAGAGAGAAGGAAGAAAACAAGGAGACAAAATCAAAGTACCAATATTCAAGAAAGTTCCCAGAACTGAAGCCAGAAATTTTTAAATTGAAAGTGCCCGGCATATAGATTCAAACAGGATCCAAACATTGAAACATCAGTATAAAATTTCAGACCTTAACAAACAAAGCAAAGATCCTATAAGAATCCTAACAGAAAATAAAATGAAACAAGTCACATACAAAGAATCTGGAGTTAGAATGGCTTCAGATTTCAAAAGCAACAATAAAAACTAAAGACCAAGGAAGCAAACCTTCAAAATTTTGAAAGAAAATTAATTCCTACATAAAATTCTGTACAATAAATATTTTCAAATCTGCAAAGTTTCCTCAAACTTATTTCCCACATACGCTTTCTCAGGGAGGTACAGAAAGACGTGTGCATGCTTCTTCAGAAGAATGGAATAAATCGATAGAGGGGTGTGCCTGGACAGGAGTTCTAGGTGGAGAGACCAACTCTGAATGCTGTTGCTCACAGGTCAGGCTAGGCCCCAAGGCTTGGGAGGGAATTTTTTCCCTTGAGAAGAGGATGACGGACTATGTGGTGGAAATGCAAACATTAAAGGATATTTATACCTAACTAGCAGAAAATTGCAAGTGAATGTAGTTTTATTTTTTTTTTTTGGTCGTGCATTTAAATTATTACTTTGTACATAGTGATTCTTCCTCTTTTCTTCCCATTCTCTTTTGAGTTCTTTGCTACTCTCTCACCTCCCCAACCTTGTTTTCAGATGCCACTTCTGTAGTTGCAAGTACCACACCAGAAACATCAAGGAAACCTCAGGCTCTAGAGCCAAACACTTTGGATTCACACTCCTGTTCCACACCACTTTCTGGCTGAGTGACTTTGGACAGATTTAACCTCTCCCTGTCTCACTGCTATTCCCAATTTTACAGATGGGGAAACTAAAACACAGAGAGGTTAAATAACTGGCATGTTGTCAGGATCAAACAGGATGAGCTATATGAAGTGTTCAATCCAGTTCCTGGCACAGAGTAAGCACTCATTAATATTTTCAGGATGAAAAGTTGAATTAAAGATATAATCATTAATCAGGGAAAAAACCATGCAGGAAAGGAAAAATAATAATTTACACCAGAGCATGGCTCTCAATCACGTTCAGTCATAATAATGTCAATTCCAAATATTGATCTAACCAAAATGGGGAGAGGAGGCGTAGGTTCAGGCACGGAGTACGAGGCTGTAGAAAGCACAATCCTCACCTTCCACAGTCAGCAGCACAAGTCTATTGCGTGACAATAAGAAAGCTCACTACACAACACACAGTGTGAGCAATTAAAAATCATAAAACACAGCATTACACAGGAAAAAACAAAAAAGAACACTTCTTAGTTACCCTACAGCATTCCAGTCCCTATCTAATTATTTCCTGAGGCCCAGCTGCATGTCAGCTCAAATTTGGTCAGATACTGTAGTACCTTTGGTCAGATACTGTAATATCCTACATTTTTTTCCTCCCCCAATCAGGTTTGTATGTCACTTATGTTGGTTGAAACCAAGGTCTCTAAATAATAAACCTTAGAATTGTGAAAGTTAGCAGCATATGCCTGGGTGGAGGGCACTTAGGGTCTTCTGATGGACATACATTCATGCACGTGTTGGGTTCTATGGAAGGAAGTGGGTTCAAGGTGTTCTTCCTCTCCAGGAAATATTAAGGGTTGATTCCGTCATTGTCGCTTTTCTTCCAGCAGCCCTGCTCTCCTCTTCTGGAACTTCTATTATATTGCCTATTGGAAAGCTTAGATTTATTCTCAATTATCTCTTCTTTTCTTTCGAAACTACCATCTCTTGTTCTTCTTTGCCTTCTGGGTGATTCCCTCAGGCTATACTTACTAACACAATTCCCAGAGTAGCCCATTTTCTTACTCAAGACATTTTATTTCCATTTACTCTTTTCCTGTAGCAGACTGCTCCAATTTTATCCATACAGTATCCTTTTGAACTGTCTCTGTGAATACTGCTCCCACGTTCTCTTCCGTCTTAGGGAAATGGAATCAACACTGGCTGGGCACACAGGGCAAGGGCCAAGTCACTAGATCTAGGGGTTGAGAAGGGGTGAACAGATGGCCAATGTAGCTGGGAAAATGGTTGTACTAGGCAATTAAGTAAAATGTATGGATAATATAGCAAATAAGTAAATACACAGATGATAATGCAGTAAGTAGACTGCAGGGAAATGGCCACACTCCCAGCAAAAAATCGGGTCCCTTAGGTAGAGGTCGTTGGAAAGGATAAGAAAATAATAGAAAATGGAAAATAATGGAAATAAAAGAATACACAGAGACGAAGGTATAGTTTTATAGATTTTATAAAGATTACAGGCAAAGTGGGATACTCAGGGGGCCTTGGATCTCTCCATCAATCACGAAAGGCCAAGAGTGAAGTTTTATATGGGCATTCATAGGTACAGTGACTGGTTGTCAGGGGTAACAGATTTACATAACAACAGGTAGTTCTTCTTAGGTTAAAAGTTTTTTAAAAGGCTTTTTCAGAACCCTTAACTAAGTTTATCTACGTGAACAAATGGTTACAAAATCTTTTAAGGACTAATTTTTAAGTTCTAAGGTAAATTTATTCCTTAACAGAAGGCTTAAACAGAGATATAATGGCTTCATATTTTTTTTTATCAAGTTATTGTGTACTGAGACAGGTAGTCAGGAGTCTAAGTAGGAACTGTCCCTTGAACTAATTGTTCTTAGACACAGGTTCTTAGACACATTGTTTCTTAAAGCTGAATAGTACTCCATGGTATACATATACCACATTTTATTAATCCACTCATGTATTGATGGACACCTGGGTTGTTTCTGAACCTCAGGTCTGAGAATCGCAGAGCCATTGTGGAATATAGCCGCCGCTGATCTATTAGAGATGTCCTCCTGAGGTGAAACAGTTTTTGATATGTAAACTAACACGTTTACATATTTCTTTAGGGCAAAGCTTTGTAAAACTCCTGAGACGTTCTGTCTCCAATATAGTTATATTAATTTATGGAGCAACAGTAGACTGCTTGAAAAAATAAGTAAATAAATAGGAGAGAGGAGTTCCTCAACTTCAGTACCACTGACATTTCGAGCAGAAAGAGAATGCTCTACAGCATCCCTGGCCTCTACCAGTTGGTCATAACACTTTCCCAGCCCCAACAGGTGTGTGCAGAAAAGATAACACAGCAGGCCTGAAGACAGCAAGGCCTGCTTGCAAGGTGGGCCCTTGGCTGGCATTTGGGAACTTGGATTTCTGGAGAGTTACTTCCCACCATTCCCCAAACTGATAAAAGTGGTTCAATGTGCCTAAACTGTGCAATGTGATTTATGCTGAAAACCTGCTTTCTTTCTAAAAGTATGGAATTTTGGTACATGCTAGGCAAAGGGTGCTTACATAATCAGCCTCCAATAAACACCTTGGATAGTGAATCTCCAATGAGCTTCCCTGGTAGACAACACTTCACAAATGTTGTCACAATATATTGCAGGAGCAATCAAGCATGTCCTGTGTGACTCTCCTGGGAAAGACTCTTGGAAGCCGGTGCCTGGGTTCCCCTGAACTTGGCACCATGTGATTTTTTTTTTTTTATTTTGTTCTGTATCTTTTCACTATAATAAACCACATCCACGAGTGTAACTACATTGCTAAGTCTTACTGAGTACTGAACCTGACTGTGGTCTTGGGGACTCCCAACACTGTGACAACCAAAAATGTCTCCAGATACTCCCTGGGGAATACAGGGCTCTACTGTTTAAACTTTCACAAACACGAAAAACAAAGACTAAATGAAGGAGGCTGAAGAGACATGACAATAAAACATAACACATCTTCCTAACAGGACCTTGAAATAAAGGAAAGGAAAAAGCTATTCCTGAATAAGTGTATGGCCTGAAGTGCTGCGCCAATGTCAACATCCTGATTTGGAAGGCTGCAGAGCAATTAAGTCATAAAGTGTTCATATTTGGAGGAAATACACTCTGGAGCATGCAGGGGAGATAAAGTATATGTGTGTGCACACAATGATGAAGCAAATGCAATGACATGTTCACAATTTATGAATTTGAAACGAATACAGTTATTTATATTATTCTTACAACTTTCTTATAAGTCTGAAATTATTTCAAAATAATTATTTTTAAAAGTCACACTAATCATATTTATTGTTTTGCTGGGGGAGATCTGGCCAACTGTTCAGCTTGACCCCTCTTTGATAAAGCACATTTCCAACTCCTGGTCTGCTAACTGTTTATTAACTACTCTTTTTAAAAATCAGTCAAAGTCTACATTGATCTCTAAGGGATCAGCTGTTAGGACCTCTGGCATAGTGTATACTGGAACAGGGCAGCAAGGTGGGAATGTCCATCCCTCTCCAACTATGCTCTAGGCACACTCACCCACCAAAAACTAGCCTAGTGGCTCCTGGGTCCTATGAAGGCAAAATCCCAACCTCTGGAGCCTCACTCTCCATCATCCCTATCTTTTACTTTGTGCTCACTTATCGTAACTATTTTCTCCCCTCCAAGTCATCGCACAAGTTATCCCCCTGTCTACAATACTCTCTCTCCATCTGTTACCTCTTAGTTAACTATAAATCACCTTTCAGACTTCCATTTAGAATCATTTCTTCTATGAGGCTTCACAGAGGTCACACAAAGTCCTGTATAGTGGCCCCTCCTACGTGCTCCCAGAGCACCTCCTTTGTGGCCCACCGTAATACTTATTACATTATCCTTAGACTGTGGTTGCTTTTTCACTCAACTGTAACCTCAACTAGAATGAGCTCCATGCCTCTTCTGTTCCTGACTGTATTCCAAAACACAACATGGCATCACATATACATCAATCCTCAGTAAACATCTTTAGGAAATGAATAAATTATAACTTTGTGAGCATTCCTTGTATTAGAATCACTTATAGATCAGTATGTCTGGGGAAAAATGTTTCACAAAGTTTAAACCACCCACAATTATGAATGGGAGTCCAGCACAAGTTTATGTAAATAGTAGGTTCAAATCTGTCCCAAGGACAGCCAAATACCAAACTGAATCTAATCTAGTTACATGAGCTGAACAGCATAACCATGTGTCTCAAATTCTCATCTGGATCCCCAAGAGAGTCCAATTGTTTTGCCCTGCAGTGAAGCTAGGCAAAAAGGGGACTCTTCTTCTCTATAATAAAGTGACTTATGTCAGCATGACTAGCTTGACTTAAAACCATGCAACTTTACCACATATACTCACTATTAAACTGGAACTAATCGATCAACCTTATATGCACATATGGAAGTAAAACTCAACAGAAATCAAGCAGGTGAGAGCGGGGAGGAGAGGTTAGGTAAATTCACACCTAATGGGTACAATGCACACTATTTATGTCATGGGCACACTTATAACACTGATTCAAACTATAAAAAAGCAATACATGTAACCAAAAAATTTGTAACCCCATAATAATCTGAAATTTAAAAAAAAATGAATCAATTTAAAACAATTTGAATAATGTAGTAAATGATGTGTAGAAATGCCTTGCAGAAGGAAGAAATAAAGTAATATTTCTACTGAAATAAAAAAAATGCAACTTAAGATTTGCTTAATTGTATATAACATCACCAGAGTAAGGCCCCACATTGGTTTACATGACAACCAAAGCTCTGCAGCCCACGTGGACACTGTACTACAGATCAGTGATGAAACACTGTCATCAATGAGGGTGAGGAAACAGAAGAGGTGATTTGTGAGATTACGAAAATGCACAAAATGATTGCATTTTATGCACTTCTATATTAAGTAATCATCTCAGCAAAGGTACTCTACTCTTCTACTACTAAAGAACAAAGGGGATAGAGGAGTAAGACATGAAAGGAAGATTTTCAGTGCAAGCAAACCACTGTTCAATTCAGGACAGAGGCTAGTTGGTCAAACACTGCAGTTCAGAATAAAGTCCCAGCACCTCCTACTGCTGTCTCCAGTTGGAAAGACTTACACATTGCTTGTAAATTTTATGCAAGATCAAGAAGTTTCACTGTGTTAAAACTACAGAGCAGGGCAGGTGTGGTGGCTCACAGGAATGTATTTTTCCAGCCTCACTTTGTAAAATTACAGAATTGCTCCAGAGACTCCACTCACAACTGACCACCTTTTTCCCTTAAAGGCATTCCAATTCCAAGCCACAGAAAAGCCAAATGCAACGGAGTATCCTGACCCAGAGAGGAGCTCTGCAAACTAAGGCACTCCTCCAGTTTTTGTAGATAAAGTTTCACTGGAACACAGCTGCACTCATTCCTTTGGGGATCGTCCATGGCTGTGTTTACACTAAAGTGGTAGAGTTAAATAATTGTGAACAAGTCCCCAAAGCCTAAATGTTTATGATCTTGTCCCTTACAGCAAAAGTTTGCAGATCTCTGGATCTAGAGATTTAACAGGATTACTCCTATTGCTGTTTTGAGAACCAACAGTGGGAACCAATAAATACAGGGTACAAGGAAGGAGACTCATTAGGAAGCTAATGCAGTAATTTCTAGGCCCTAAGAGTAGAGTAGTTCACACCAGGGTAGAAGCAATGGAGATGGTGAAAAGCAGGTGGATAATAAAGGTAGAACCATCAGAACCAGCTGACAGATTAAATATAGCTTGTGAGAGAAAAAAGCAGCACCAAGGATAACATCTAGTTTCCAGCCTTAGCAACCAGAAAGCTATAGTTGCTCCTTTCAACTTAGATCAAGTTTTTGAAGGAAGATCAGCTCTCTGACTCAGAAGCATAATTCAACCAGTAGTTCTCCTACACAAAAGCCTCCAATGACTTCCCTTTTGAATCAGAGAAGCCCAAACTCTAACAATGGTCTGCACAGGCCACACAATCAGACCATGCTTTTACCTTTCTGACCTCATCCAACTCGCAACATTCACTCCACTCCAGCCTCACTGGACTTCTTGCTCTTCCCAAGCACACCAAGCCAGCTCCTGCTTCAGTCCTCCACATCTGATGTTTCCACTGTATGAGATGCTTTTCTCCCAAGATCTCAACAGAGCTCATTCTCTCACCTTTGCTCAAATATAACCGTTGAGGACTCCCTTCTAGATTCCAACAGTCACTGGCCCATTCCTCACACATTCGTTCCTTCCCCATGTGTGCTCAATTTATCATCAATGTATTTATAATCTAATAACATAACTTCCTTGTTTTACTCATCCAGCTACCATCCTAGAATGGAAGCTCCAAGAGAGCAAGAATTTTTGTCTTTTTGACCCCACCACAGTTATTGCAATGCCTAAAAGGCAGCAGAAGATCAATAAACATTTGTTGAGGGAGTGAACTGGCTCAAAGAATAAATATAATTTATTAAAGATTTGAGAGAATTCTACTCACGTTCCTGGATTTTTTTTGGGGGGAGGGGGCACATTATAAGACACCTACACAACGCAGCTCAATAAAGACAATGATTTTGCTATCAGTCCTCCTTCTACCCAGAATGGCGGGGCATTTTCTCCCTCCCTGCTTCCAATACTTAAAATGTTTGGAATCAGTTCATTGATAATGCTCTTAAAATAAAAACTAAGCTTCTCCGCATGGCCTACCTAGTCTGCATTCCCTCCTAGTCTCATCTTACTAACCATCTTCCCATGCACTACACTCATGCCAATCACAGTGTTCTGCTCAAAGACAGCCTTCTCCTTCTCATTACAGGAAACTTTCCACTTTTTAATTCCTCTCTGAATGTCACCACCTCACAAACACCCTACCTGACCACTCCAGCCAAGAGACAAGACCACTATTCCAGCATCCTACTTTATTTTCTTCCTAACACTTAAAATCTTCTGAAGTCCTATTTACACGCACACATCTTAAGAAAGCGGATCTCATCTATTTTGTTCACCACAATGTCTACAGTGCCTAGAACACTACATGAGGTAGCTATGGCGATGGTGAGTTCCATGAGTTCCATTTTATCACTGAAGACAGTGACTGTAAGGAGTTAAATAGGACTCCCAACATCAAACAGCTAAGAGAGTCACTGGAAACGAGGGGGACTATTTCCCAAATAACATTGTGAGACCTGCAGCCAGACTCTAGCAACTCTCCTTCTGTCACTGTAAAGAACAATCCATGCTCCTGTTAGAAACTTCCAATCTCTACCTGCCTTTAATTGATTACTTTAATCAAACAACTGACATGTTACTTGACTTAACCAATTACCTGACTTATTATACTTAAAAAATTAGCCTCGGGAGAGCTCATCAGATATGAGCTGAAATGCTTCCCCGAAGTCTTGGAGTCTAAGGACCCAGACATGTCACATAAGATCCTGCCTCCAAGCAACAAATACTTAAGATGGACCAGACAATCAAAGCCTTATACTCGGAGTGGTAACTACCCTTAGCATTTCACCTATCACTTACTAACCGAAAAGTCAGCCCTAGGCTGGATAGGAAAAGAGGGGGCCCTCCAAAACTCACTCCCTCCGCCCCCCATCACCACCGCATCCCAATAAATGAATTACGGGTCCCAAGCCTAAATAAAGCAAAGGAAGCCGTCCCAAAAACAAGACAGGAGAAAAACAGGAGAAAAGGAAGCGAGAAGGGGGCGACGGGGCGCTTCTGTTGGGAAGTGGGAGCAGCGCGCTAAGGTGCGGCCCGCGGGACCCCACAGCCCCGCACCCTCGGCCAGCTGGGCCCAGTCGCCCCCGGCTCCCTCGACCCCCGGTAGATGCCACACCTGCTGCAAGGAGGCACAGCCCTGACATCGCGAGAGGTCTGCTGCCGTCCCTGGCGCCGCCGAATGTGTCTCGCCCGGCATCATGGTGCTGCCGCCGGGCCCGGTGGGCACGCGCGTCTCAGGGACCCGCGCCTTCGGCCCTGTCCTCTCTCTGCTGATACTGCCGGGGCCGCCGCCTGCCAGGCCGCTTCCCGCCGGGTCCGGGCGGGTCCATCCGTGCACAGAGGTCCCCGTGGAGCTGGCGAAAGGCTCTCCGAGCCAGAGCTGCCTCAGGCACTAAAGAGAAGGCTACCCGGCGCGGCCCCCGAGCGCGACGCAGTTGAGCCAGGGCCCCGCCCCGCCCTGACTCGCCCCACCCCTCGCCGCGGCGCGGGGCTGCCTAAGGCGCTGCCTGAACAAAATAGGTACTGGAGCAGCGGCGGAGGAAACGTCCGCGAAGGAAAAGCCAAGGGGAAAAGAGGCATCGGAAGTGCAGTCCTCCCATTGCTAGGATCCAATCCTTTATTGCCAGCTTGCTGTACGACAGGCTTTCCACAGCCACCAGAACGCTTTGGCTATGAGGGCAGGTGACCCTCTGATGACGTCATCTCTAGGAGCCTACTGGGGTGCAAGGACCCCGCGTCTAGGACGGGAAAGTGCGCGATTTATAACCAGAAGGACAGGTACCGTCCTGGAGGCCGGCCCGGGTCCGGGAGCAGGAGAAGGGCAACTACAGTTCCCGGCGCGCCGCGCGGCGGGCAGAGGTCGAACTGTTTCTCCGGCGGTGTCCTGTGCGCCTCAGCGCCTGTTAGCGGCCTTCGCTGCAGGTGGCCGCTCCAATTCTGCGTTGCTCCGCTTGTTTTCCGGCCTCTCACTCTTCGGTCGCGTTTCCGCACTCATCGCTGCGGCGGCTCCTAAAGACCGAGCGGCGAGTTCCCAGGCCCCAGCTGTGGGCACAACCGCTCACCAGGGGCCGAGCACTAAGCCTGGCCGAATCCTTGGCGATCCCGCACACCCACTTGGTCATTATCCCACCACTACAAGTCCTGTGTTGATACCTCTTGGGAGTGAAGGAAAAAGGGGAAAAAGAAAAGAATCCTCGCCCTGGCCACAGTTGCTGGGTAAATTCAGGTCCCGATCTCTCGCCTGAACCGCAGTTTTTCCCATCTTCAATCACCTTATGCATCGTCCCCAGAATCATCTTTTTCATAATCACAGTCAGCTGCCCTCAGTACGTTTCTTGGAAGCCTCTTGTGGCTTCCCATCGTCTGGTTTATAAAGTTCAAATTTCTTAGCGTTCAACGTGAGCATTACGTATGATAAGTTAATGTCCAGGCCTTAGCAGCCTCTTCCTAACTCCTAGGTATGGAAACTGCAACTGAAAACCCTTCCCAAAAAGCAATTTGTATTTTCCCCTGGGGATTCTTAAGATTTCAGACCCGCACCCTTGTCTACACTTTCTGGCTACCACTTGTGCAGTGGAGGAACCAGATACCCACCCACAGCTAGATTTCTGACAGATTTTCTGCCGTTGACACCCAAGCAAGACAGCCCTGTACCTGACTGTGGACATGCCCTGGGTAGGGCACGTCCACATAGAAGTCTGGGCTCTCCTCAGAGACAAGTGGGTAAAAAACAAGAGTGGGTTTAAAAGAGAAGGGTGAAGTGAGCAGACGCACAGGAGGCGGCAGCTACATGTGGTCTGTCCTGAAAGTATCCAGCCATGTAATTTGAAAAATAGACACATTTATTGAAGAAGATACAATAAATATTGTAGATAGGACAGTGACGCTTCATTCCTCTTCAAAGTAGGCACCTTGGGACCTCACACAGTTCTCCCAGCGTCTCTTAACCTAACCAGTACATGTTCAACATTCTCAGGTGTTCTCCTTATTGCAGGCCTTCCAGAACGTGGATCCCTTTCAACCCATTCTCAACCATCTTTGAAGCATTCATGCCACACTTTAATTTGCGCTGCACTCATTGCATTGCCCCCAAAAGCCTTCTGAATCATCTGGATAGTTTCAGTGGAGGCATGTTCAAGCTTAAAGCAAAATTCGATGCGGATTCATTATTCTACTCTCTCAGTCATTTTGAATGCTACGGCCACACAATATATATGCTCACCCAATGGCATCTAGTGCCCCGCTGACTAGTACGGTGAAGTCGTCGTTCACATATGTGTATTACTGTCCACTCGCCTTGGCTGCCAGATTACATCAATGTTGCCCAAACCATTCTCGTTATATTAACAGTGGCTGGATAATTTCCAGACAGCCTCATATCCTTTGGAAGACAGACCACGTGACCTGTTAGAGAAAGGGAGAGACCTGTATGTATCTTGATGACTTTCCAGTTCTAGGTTCAGATCCCAGACAAATCAAGAACTTCCCTTTTATTTAAGGTTGCTTCAATGAATGTTTGTTTTGAAGTACCTTAGTGGAGGGAGGCACCAGTTTTCTCTCCCTCTGCATCATCCGACCACAGCCACAAAACACAAAACACCACTGGGGAAGCTTGGAATTCTCATTGCTGCCTCCCTCCCTATCCACACTTCCCACTGTTTTCCCTTCACCTGGAATATCCTTCCTTTCAGCTCTACATCCTACCTGCCATTTTAGGTTCCATGTTTACCTCTTCAACCCTAAGTAATACCTACCTCCTTTTCTGCCCCTTAACATTGAGTAATTTTTAATAACACCACATTTAGATTTGGATGATAGTGATTTTTATGTCATAGAGATGAATCTTCCTTTTAAACACTGCAAAGTGCTGCACATAGTAGGTGCTAAGCGAAAGTCAATGACCAAATGTGCTGCAACTCATTAAGGGCAAGAAATAATAAGTATTTCCCTTCAGAAATGAAAGTGCATTTCTTCTACCTTTCTCAAAGCCAGTTCTCAAGACATTAAAAGAAAACACATCTTGTTTGGGTAATTCAAGAGTAGGCAAACTTCCTGTAAAGGGCCGCATCGTAAATATTTTAGGCTTTATAGGGACAGGTCTCTGCCACTTAGTCATTTTCTGGGTTTTTTTAAAGAACCTTTTAAAAATGTAAAAATCATTCTTAGTATGCAGACTGTTCAAAAACACATGTGATTATAGGTCATAATGGAAACTGATGCAGGTCACTAAGTGAAGAATGCTTAAAATTACATTTTTCCTCTTTCTCACATGATAGGGCACACCTATTCTGTCACTGTGATGGAAACAGACAAGTAAATGTCCAGACGGCAAAAAGTGATGAACTATGGCTTTGGAACTGCACGTCTGTCTTTAAATTCTCAAGCAAGTGACCTGTTTGTGCTGGCATTTCCTTACAAAGGGCTAACTATAATTGAAATAAAAAGCCACAAGGACAGTCCCAAGTCCATGGGATTCACTATGCAGACAGTACTTGTTAATAATTTATTGATGACATTGTCTATTTTGGAAAATAGATAAATATCTTTAGCCTACTCATAGGAAGAAAAGAGGGTTTTTTTTTTTTTTAAAGGACTTTTCTCGTCAAACTTCGAGAAAAACCTGTTTTTCTGCTTGAGCACCCTATGACTGGGAGAAATGTCTGCATTCCAGCCTCTGGTCTTGGGATTGCCTGCCCTTTTTGAGTCTAGTCAGCTGTTTAGAGGATCCAACCAAAAAAGTGTCAGTTCTGGCCCAAACCCTTATTACCTTCCAGATATTTGGTAAGGTCTTAAAACTAAAGCTTTGAAATATAATGTACTTCAGAGGTAACTGATGATTTAATTTATTAACATATGCTTCCACTGAAATGGCTAATGGATTTGGTCTGTAATCCAAGGAGAACTCAAAATGGAAAGCTATTTGTTCTTTGAACGTTCTTATATGTTGCTTTATGAAAAGAGCTATTCCTTCATTTGATACATTTACCCACAAGAAAAATGAACTATATATTCTTTCTTTTAAAAACCCAAGAGATATTTCATGGAGTAGTTTGTGACTCTAACAATCCATAATTCAGTGATATTATCGATTAAGTTACTGTATATTCATTTCCAGGCCTGTAATGTAATGCTGCCATATGCCCACAAGATGTCTGTCTTTCCCTGTCTGTTTTACACATAAACGAAATTTCCAACTGCATTTAGGACACAGCAAACCTTCTTAGGGGAGGGAAAAGCCCATCCTCTAGGACAGCTGAGGGTGGAATGCGTCTTATAGGAACCACCTTGCCTACCGTTCACGCCCACTGTGCTTGCTCCTCAGCTACCTTTGCTCCAGTTTTTCTTAATACTCTAGATTGTGGTGGTGTTTGGACTTGGCCCTAGGGATCCGCGGTTTGCTCGCAGCCTCAGCGCTTACCCTCAAAGTGATGTGAAGCCAGAGGGTAAACATTGCTTCTTCCTGTACCATTGATTTTACTCAGAAACCAGACAAAAACCACATTTTTGTTTTAAAGCAATCATAGACTAGAATAGAATGCAAAGCTGACGTGATTGTTAAAGCAAAATTTTAGAGGACTTCCACATTGCTGTAGCCCTCTGCAAGGCAGGACAGGGCCACCCTGCCTTACAGGGTGTTTTGTGAACACCTGGCAACTGTACCAGCTTGTCACATGAGAAGCTTCCAGGACCGTAGGACAAAGAAGGCAGGTGTTCAGAGGTGACATGTGCTGAGGTGGAGGAGGGTTGAGGAGGGGATTCTTTGCAGGGGAGGCAGCAAGGGCTTGTCCCACTTACCCCAAGAGGAGGCAGGACAGGGAAGGGAATGTTTCCCCTTCACCCGAGGCCAGCAAGGGCCATAGAGTGGAGCACTCTGAAGGAACCATGGGACGGCTATAGGAGATCAATGGGGGGTGGCTGAGGCTGAGCCACACTCCCACCAGCCCTGGGACAAAGGGCTCTGGGGTTCTGT
The DNA here is from genome assembly GCA_963575035.1 of Avahi laniger. NCBI lineage: Eukaryota > Metazoa > Chordata > Mammalia > Primates > Indriidae > Avahi > Avahi laniger. The sequence goes on from CAUYSK010119256.1 coordinate 53,967, forward strand.
GTACTAGATACTGTGCATCTCAGTGAGAGCTGCCCAGGACCTGAGCACAGCCAAGAGGGAGGAAAGAAGGCCGGCAGGTGTTCTGCTGGATGGCCAGAGATAAAACTTTGCTCCTCCGTCTGCCCTCCAAAGAACTGCAGCCACCTTGACTTTCTTCTGTATCCAGAAGGCACCAGCGGCAGACAACGTCAACTGCTCACCAAAACCTGTTTCTGGTTTTTCTGGACGTGTGAGAGTTTCCCAGCCTTCTTGCACCTGACGTGCGATTGCGTTCTACTAGTTGAACGTCAGCAGAAGAGGCCTGCCCCATGCTCTTTGTCACTTCCTGCCGACTGGCAGAGAGATGAATGCCAGGGCCCTGAGCCGGCGGCCGACCCCCGTCTCCCAACCCCATGCCTTCCCTTTTGTACTCTGCCTGGTGGTGCTGCTGGAGCCTGCTCAGCCGTGCCTGCAGATGCCCTCAAGGCGACCAGAAGACGAGAGGCCCGTGCTTCGCATCCTGTCCTGTTTGCCTCCAGTCCTGCCTCCCTGTCCTTGCTCTTGCACCCTGGCAATGGTAGTTCATCCGGGCAGCAGCACCTGAGTCCGCACACGCAGAACCAGCCTCGTGGTCCCCTTTGAGACATCAGCAAATGCTGGCTTCCCTGCTCCACCGGGCCCTGCCTCCGAGAGCAGAGACCCAGTACCAGCCTGGCAGGGCACCCCTTCAGGCGTCTGATTTTGAGCTCTAGGTGGTGCCTCCTCTGAGATTCTGCATTTTGCTCAGTCCTTCCTCTTTCCCTTGTTTCCTCCATCCCAAATGGTGGCAGCAACTTCCTCTTTGGTATCTTGGTGCTCTTTTCTTTGCCTTCAAACATGCATGTTGCTGGGCACTGTCGCTCATGCATGTAATCCCAGCATTTTCAGAGCCTGAGGCAGGAGGATCATTTGGGGTCAGGAGTTCAAGACCAGCCCGGGCAACATAGCAAGACCCCCATCTTTACAAAAAATAGAAAAATTAGCCGTGCATGGTAGGCACACCTGTAGGCCAAGCTACTTGGGAGGCTGAGGCAGGAGGATCGCTTAAGCCCAGTAGTTCAAGGATGCAGTGAGCTATGATCATGCCACTGCCCTTAAGCCTGGGTGACAGAGCAAGACCCTGTCAAAAACAAAAACAAAATAACACCAGTGTGATTTTGGTCTCCTGGCTGAGCCCAGACAGAGTGCTCTGCTGAAAATGGTGGACCCTCTCATAGGAGGCCCCCTCAGGGCTGCAGGAGGAAGCTTGCCTCCACAACCTGCTCTCTGACCTCGGACTATGATTCGAACACTGCAGGATCCCAAGTCACAACTGAATGAGATGTGACAGACTGCCTTTTCCTCCAAGTCCCTTCTTCCAGACCAAACCTGGAGGGATCACAAACTAGCCAAGGAATCAGGGAAGTGTGAAGCAAAGGGAAAGCCCACCTGCCCTGCTCCCCCAACCCCCACTGCTCTTGCTGGTGTCTAAGAACAAATGCCACTGAAGGCAGGAGAAGCTTTAAGCTGAAGACGAGGGATAAGCAACCAGCAAATTGCACTGGACTCTGTGTTGTCCAGGAGTGATTGCGAAGCAGGGTGCATGCTCAAGATTTCATCTAGGGTAAGAGAGAGCAGAGCAAATCCCACTGAGGAGGGTGATTTAAAAATCCATAATGGGTGAAGCGGCTTTGGGACCACTGCATGCCTGGTGCTGCCCTTCCCCGGCTGCGGTGCTAGGCGTGTGTGCACCACTCCCCTCCTCCTCCCTGGAGCGCTCAGCTGGTGGACACGTACGCGGTGGTGTGTACCCTGACCCCAGCTCTTACCCTTCACGGCGCAGAGCTCCTGCCCACCACTCTGCAGGATCGGGCTTGGCACGCAGGTGACACCCTTGCTACCCCAGGCACTAAGTCTGACCAGTTCTCCAACGTCCATTCAAGTCCAGTCTCTCTGGGAAATCTCCTTGGTATTGCTTTGCATGTCTAACTTTCTGGTTTTCTTTTGATGTCATTCTCAGCCCATCTCTCTTGGTCCTCCCACCTCCCCACAGCTAAGCCGCCTTGAGTCCTGTGGGTGTGCTCCATGATGTCCTTCTGCCTCTTCCTTCGTGGCAGTCACCATCACTGTCATCCCAGGCAGTGGACTCCCCTGGGTCATGCAAGGAGCGTCTCTGTGCAGCACACTCCCTGCACGTGTCCCCTGCTCTCCCACTTGCTGGGCCCAAAGCCCAGGCCGCCCCACTCACCAGTGCACATGCAGCCCCACCGCTCCTCGTCAGGTGTGACATCCTCCCCCGCCCTCATGTCCCGACATCTGCCTCATACATTAAAACTAAGGGATGCCGTCAGACACAAGTCAAATCAGAATCCTCTTTGTACCAAGAAAAAGTAAGATCTCAACCTTGGAAGACCTGTTGCATCTCCGTTCTCACCCCTACTCCTGGTCCTTGGAAGGCTTCTCCTCGAGGTCTCCCCAGGGCTCTTTCTTCACTCAGACTTCTCTTCTCCCTGAGATCTGGTGGCCTCTCTTGCTCATGTTGTTCCCATCTCTGCCCTGGTGCCACCTGGCCAGAGGGCCTGCCTGATAAACTGATCCGAAGCAGCCATTCTCACCTACCTCTGTCCCTCTGCTTCCTGTCTTCCTACCCACTGTCACCACTTGGCAGTGTCCGTGAGTATGACTGCCCTCCTCCCTGAGAACGGATGTCAGGGTGGGGGTGGGGGCACTTTCTGCGCCTGCCGTGTCTCTGGCACCCAGATCATGCTTCACATGTGACAGTGACTCAAGCAATGGTCGGTGAGAGAATTGATGAGCTGAGCAAATGAATAAGTGAATATTTATCCAGCTTTTATCCAGATAAAAGTATAACCCAGGAAGATCAAAAACCAAGAGCTCCAGTAATCGTGCTCCTTGGTCTTTACCCAGATGAGTTGAAAACTTATGTCGCACAAAATCCTGTAGGTGCATGTTTAAGCAGCTTTATTCAGAATTGCCAAAACTTGTAAGAAACAAGACGTCCTTCAGTGGGTGAAAGGATAAATCAACAGTGGTACACACAGACTGTGGAATATTATTCGATTCTAAAAAGAAAGTGTTCTCTACCATGGTAGGATGACTATAGTTAGCAATAACATATTACATAGTTTCAAATAGCTAGAAGGGGATATTGAATGCTCCCAACACAGAGAAATGATAAATGTTTGAGATGATGAATATACTGACTACCCTGATGTGATCACTATACATTGTATGTATCAAAACGTCTCTATGTACCCCATGGATATGTGTAATTATTATTTGCCGATTTAAAAAAGAAAGAAATGAGTTATCGAGCCATGAATAATCATGGAGGAATTTTAAATTCATATTACTAAGTGAAAAAGCCAATCTGAAAAAGATGCATACTGTGTGATTCCAACTATAAGGGCCTTCTGGAAAAGGCAAAGCCATGGAGACGTAAAGAGATAATTGGTTGCCAGGGGTTTGGGGGAGGGAGGCAGAGCACAGGGGATCTTTAGGGCAGTGAGACTACTCTGTGTGGTGGACACATGTCATTTGTCAGAACCTCTACAACGTACAACACCTAGTGAACCCTAATGCAAAGTGTGGGCCTCGGTGATGATGACGTGTTGATATAAGTGCATCAGTTATCACAGTGCAGCACTGTGGTGTGGGGTGTCGATGGCGGGGGAGGCTGTGCTTGTGTCGGGCACAGGGCCTATGAGAATTCTCTGTACTCTCTGCGTGATTTTGCTGTGAACATAAACTGCCCTAAAAAATAAAGTCTATTTGGAAAGAACAAAAACAACAGCAAAAACCAAGGGCAAACTGTTGCAGGCTGTGGAAGTAATACCAGAAAGTGTCCAAGTCCAGAGAAAATTTGTCATGTTCAAGCATCAGAAACCAGCCCAGGGTCCCCGGACTGCAGTGAACAAGGAGACACTTGGCATTGACTGACTGAGGACAGGGGGTGGGCACAGGCCAGATATAGAGGGTCTTGTATGCCAGGGTAGAAATGCTGTAGATGTTGAAGAGTTTTAACAAGCAGAATGGCGTTATCTGACTTACATTAAAAACATTTCCCCCTGGTGCCGTAGGGAAACAGACTGGCGGAGGCAGCGCAGGAAGCTCAGGGACCAGTTACGCACAGGGTTATGATCTAGCCACCGAGGGTGGAAGAGGTCATAGCTAGAGTTTTGAGTGTGAGTTAGAGCCTGCCAATTAGATGCACTCACAAAAGTTTTGGGAGAAAGAAGAAGGGAAAGTCAAGCTCCTGCTGTGTTGACTATGTATGCGAGTTCTGCGCCCTGCAGTTTTCCAGAATACTGTTACTAGTTTTTGGGTCAAGCTCTTTAGGTCAACATGATGGCTGGAACGTCTTTGTCCAGCTAGGAAAGGGGGCTGAAGATACCAGCTATGTGCACCCTCCTCTATGCCTTCCACGCTTGGCAGAGGTAGCAGCCTTCGTTGTGCTTTGGCCAGTGGTTTTCTGGTGTTCTTTCTGGAGGCCCAGTCTGGAGCCATTTTTCAATCCTAGAGTCTAGCAATTCTGTGGATACTCCATTTTAAATCCCTTTCTACTTAGAATGGTTACAGTAGGATTTTTTAAATTCATTAATTAAATTTTAATTGAAAAATAATAAGAGTGTATATTTATGCAGTACAATGCAATTTTTTGATTTATGTATACAATGTAGATAGATTAAGTCAAGCTAATTAATATATCCATCACCTCACCAACTTACTTTTTTGTGTTGAGAAAACATTAAAAATCTATCCTTTTAGCAATCTTGAAATATATAACATGTTATATTAACTGTGCTCACCATAGATCTCTAAGACTTACTGTTCCCGTCTAACTGAAACTTCGAGCCCTTTGATCAACATCCCCCTCCCCTCCCGTTCCCTTCCAGCCTCCATGTCTATGAAATTGACTGTTTTAGATTCCACATGTGAGACTATGCAGTATTTGTCTTTCTGTGCCTGTTTTTATTTCCTCCGATTTAATGCTTACTAATATGGAATTTCATAGCAGAAGTGGTTGTAGGCAACAGCCCCCCAAGGACAAGCCCGTGGGGTGGGACTACTTATAGGTCCTGGCTGGATTTGGTGTGATTTGGGGTGAATAAGGATCTAATTACCACCTGAAAATGAGAAAGGGGGCACACGTGGCACACAGCAGGAAACACCTATTCAATTATCACCGGAAGTCCCTGGAAATAAAAAGCCTATTGAAGGCAAGAGAGTGGACCAGTCGCTGCTTCAAGATCACACAGCAAGGGGAATAAGGAGGCGGGGTGGGTGGCCGCTTGTGGCCAGGCTGAGAAAGTTTACATTCTCAACCCAAGATGCACCGGATAACAAGCCTCTAACTCCTAAGCTATTGCTGGTCTCTCGGAGCTGCAGGCCTGGCCTAGCCACAAGTCCCGGATGGAGTCCTCATGCACGTGGCTGAATTGCAGTGGAAGCTGAATTCAAAGCTTCAACCGGTTTCCTTTGCCAAATGCTGGAGACCGTTTGGTTAAGATGAGAACAGGAGAATAGGAACGGGGATGCCCTTGCTGGCAGAAGCTCCTCCTCCTTTGTCTGACGAGGCCATTTACCTTACCACCCTACAGGGAACCACATTGGCTCAGTTTATTGGTGGCATCGTGCTTTTTGAACTTAGTGAGCCGGGAATATCCTATCTCAGGCCTGACAGAGCAGGAGTGTGAATGCTTACAAGGGCGGCTGCACCGCAGGCTCTCTGGAGTTACACGTGTATCCCAACATGAGGAGTGGCAGGTAATTTGATGCTCTTTGAGACTCTGCAATGAACAAAGGAGCTCATTGCTTCTTTTTCAGGTGGTCAGCTTCTTCTTCTTCTTTTTTTTTTCTGGTTTTGGAGGCAGAATTTGCCACTTGTGGGTGCACTGCTCCAACCCATTTGTTGAGTAACTCGAAAGACTACCTACTTTGCTGGAGCTTGAAACAAGAGAAGGCAGGGAGATCTGCTATCTCACCTCCCAGAAGATGCAGCAGAAAGAACCAGATGTTGCATAGAAACTATTGCAAGCGTAGTAATGCCTTCTTTGGAAAATAACTATCATAATTTTTTTCCCTGAAATGGATCTTGGTTGCTCCTGGGCCCTTGTAGAGAGACTGAATGCCTAACCATGAGACCTCGAGCGCCCTCTAACTCACTGACTCGTGCAGCGTGGCTTCCAGCTCAGCGCCAGTGACTGCGCGTGCATGTGAGACTGAGCGCGGCACGGCAGGGGCCATCCCTCAGCGCCCACTGCTGCCGCGCGGCCCTCTCTTAACCAGCCCACAGCTGAGGCCTCGCTCGGTTGTCACAGGGAGGAAAATACTTAGCTTGGTTTACGGAGTGTTCTGCGTGATATGCTGGTGACAGCTCCCCATAGATTTCTGCAGTGATGTGGCTCCTCTCTGGTCTGTCCCTGGAGGAGAGTAGGGAAGGGAGCTTCTCCCAAGGGCAGAAACTGAGCAGTAGGTTAATGTCTCATTTTTACTGGAAGGAAACATGGCCAGAGGTATAGCTCTTAACTGCTCCACAGAAGTGAATGGCAGTCTGCATGTTCAGGGAGCTGAAAGGAGTTAGATTAGAAAACTGGTCACAAGGAGGTCTGGAGCAAAGGGACAAGCACAGAATATAAGACATGTGTATCCAGTACGAATGTTCGCCAAAGGGCACCAATCTCAGAGAAGTTTCTCAGGAACCAAGTGGACGGATGGCTAGCCTGTGACAGCCGGTCAGCCTTTTCCCAGATCGCCGGTGTTTTCCGAGGGAACTCAGGAACAGGATGGCTGTGGCGTCACGGATGAAGATAAAGACAGGCTGGACAACACGGGCTTTTCCTCCTGAGGGCTGAGCCAGCCCGTCCCTGTGGTGTGCTCCTCCTGCCCAGAGTAGACAATTTAAGTGTCAGATATGGTGCTGTTCTGGCGGGTTCACACCGCCACCCACGGGAAGGTTGATTACAACACACCCCTTTCGTTGTTACAGTCACAGTGATTTGCCCTCTCTGGAACAGACACGTACCCTGGGCATGACCTGCTGCTGCAGATACTACCGTCAGGGGAATGCATTGTTTATTAGTATGGCATCCCCTGAGCCCTTGCTTCTGACCTAATAACTCATTTTACAGCAGGAGAAATGAGGCAGTAGCCTCGTACCCATGGTGTTCTGCGGTCTTCCTAGCTCCTTCAACACTCAGGTGCAGCTGGCCTCACGACATGGAGGGATGACCTATTGCATGATAGGACGGCCATCAGGAGACGTCCTGTGAGGTTGAGTGACAGCCTAGAGAACGCAGTAAGTGCTTTGAAATGGTGACCAACATTTGGTGCTATTTTCCCAATGACCAAAATACAGGGCCTCCAACTCTTGGGAGTGGGAACAGATGGCTCCCTTCGTTACTGCGCCCAATAACCCACTCACACAAGTTTGCTTCCTGTCCCCCCAACTTTGCACTTCACTTGTTTAAAGGCCTTAGTGCCCCGATCAGAAGTGCTGACTCCAGACTGTTGCCAGACACATCTCTCAGCACTGCCAAACCAGTGGCAAAAGTTAACTGAAGACCACGCCAGTCCAGTACAGACAGGACCTCAAAAGGCTCAAGCCCATCAAGAATGAACATTTTATTTACCCGGTAAATAGCCAAAGGTTTTCAAAGTGGGAAAAAGAAAGAAGGTTGTAAATATAATTATTACGTAAATAATAAATAATAGCTGTGGGTTTGGGAGCTCTTGTAGAAATGAGGACTGTAGTAAATATTTATGGTGTCCTTCTTATTCTGGGAAAGCTATATTAGCCAAGTTCCTTTTTGCTTCTTTACTTTTCTCTTTTTTATTTCACACAGGATGTATTGGTGATGGATGATGCCTTAATGTGTTTTTGGGTTGCAGAAGTTATGATTGCGACAGACAATGACATCTCCGGTGATGAAGGACAAGACTTTGGATTGCTGTCCTATTTCAGGAAAATTTTCTTGGGATGGTGTAGAAAAACCGCCCCCCAAACTGAGATGGTGCCTAAAGACCAAAGAAACGACCCAGACCCATCCAGCTTGGTGAGGCAGATGAGGGTATCAGAGAGGACGTGCACAGGGCTCGCGTTCCTCGTCGAGACTGGGCGGTGGCAGGGGTCTGCGGGAGTAAGGTGCAGTGCGCACGGCCTGCCTGTGTGTGCGGCCTTGAATTTCTTTCCAGCAAGTGAGGCAGAGCGAGTTCTCTGTTCTCTCTCTCTGCCTCTCTCTCTCTGCCTCATTGCGTATTTACATGCAGTACAGGTTACGCAAGCACCGGGCTTCTCATTAGGCGGGAATTTAGTATCACAATTAACTAAAGGATATTAAGGCAACCAAGGAAGCTTAAGACAGTTCAGACTGACCTTAAGACTTATGACTGGTTAACCAAAAAGAGCTACTTAAGAGCTCCTTTGTATTTCTTTCAGCTTTTGTTTATTTATTTATTTTATCTATATTTCTAAATTCTAAGGAAACCTGCATTAGTTCTGTTAAACATTAAAAGCCAGTGGTGGGGAACTTGCATGTTTCCCTCATCTCCTTTTGCAGAGAAGATGGAGTTGCTCTTCATTTGTGTGAAGAATAAATCCGTTAGGCTGGGCAGGAGCACGTGCGTTGTTCAGTGAGGGGCAGTTTCCGGCGGGATGGTGTGTGGATACTGAGTTGCCAGTAGGGGTTGGGACTCAGCCTCCACTCTAACCTCTTCCTAAGGTGCCCCTAGAGGTCCGAGGTGGCGACCACGTGCCTCACACTGCATTCCAGCCAGGCCTGCGATTGTAGGTGAACTTCCAGGAGAGCGCCCCCTGCAGAAGCAGGCTGTGCTTGCCTGCTGTTGCCTTGGCTTGGCCGTTTGGCTGACAAGCGGGAGGGACCTGAGTGTGGTGTTCCGTTGTCCAGGCCCTCCCTTCCTGTACCTCCAGAGGCAGTTTCCTGGTGCCTGAATGTCGCTAAGATGCCACTGGTCCAGTGCTGGCCTCACGAGTCTGAGTCTCCACCTTCCTCTTTGAAGGGGAAGAGCAGCTTTTCAGAAAGGCCTTCCAGAGTACGCCTGGAGCCTGTCACCCTCTGGGAAGCATGTCATCCTCTGCATTTAAATCCTTTCTGTTCAAACTAGCTGGTGAGCCCTGTTTCTTGCTCGTTAGCCTGAGCATGGCTTGGTTACTTTCTTGTTGCTTTGGAAGGAGATGCGCAAAGGACATCTGAACTCTCGGCTGCCTTCCCCAAGCCTCCCTGTCCATGACAGCCTGTTCTCCCTGTCTGCTCTTGGTCCACCAGCCTTTCCCGGGGTTTCTCTGAACTCCTTTCTTCCTTCTCACCCACACGCCTCACTCCGGGTGGATGCAGGCTCCATCCCGGCCCGTGTACGCCCAGCGTCACCAGCTCACCCACCGGGTGGCTCGCTCATCTCTTAAAGCACTGGCACATTCCTTCTCTCAAAGCAGCTTTTAAAAGAATTATCCTCTTGCCTTAAAAAAAACTCTATCACTAAGATAACCTACAAGACAAAGTCCTAACATCACAGAATGGGTTTAACGCCCTTCCCCCATTTCCTGTATATCCCTGAAGCTTAATCACCAAGTAGTACCTGAAACTGGCTCTCGGTCCCGCAGACATGCCGTGGGTCCCCTAGGCTGCACCCTCGTTCGGAACACCGTCCTCATGGAGATGCCGACAGCCTCCCTTCCTCTATCTAAATCCTGCCTCCTTTGACACGCTACTCGGCGCACTTGCTCCGTGATTTACCCCTACTGTGTCCTATTCACTCCTACAGGATTCGGAAATCTCACCCTGCCTCGTGCTATCCCTTATGGCCTTTGTTTGCTTTTTTGTTTTTGTTTTTTTAATCTCTCAAACTGCTCTGCACTCTGTAATGTGTAGGTCGTAAATCCTGAAAGTCACAGATTATCACTGTGTTTCCACAATGCACATTAACATCAATTCGTAAAGCGGGTTTAATGCATAATCACTTAACTGAAACAAACCCTTGGGAATAATGGGTGGGGAAATACAGTTATGCGATCAATCCTGAGGGTGGTGCTAAATACTTTGTGTCCAATATCAGCGAGGTTATGCATGTCATGTGTGCATACAATTTTTTTTCACTTGTACTTCAGACTTCCTGCCCCCGCAAATGGGGGTAAATACATTGACTCGTTTAACAGGAATCCCGCGGAGCATGGAGTTGTTTGTAAAGCACCTTGTTTTTCGTTGACAAATAGCAACGTGAAGAGAACAGTGTAATTTTCCTCATGAAGTATGTTTAAGCCATGGATCTAAAATTTGAGAAAAGCAAAAGAAATATAATACATTTTAAACTTGACAAAGGTGATCTATTGTCCTTGAACCAAGTGGTACTAATTTAGAAAAGAAGAAAAAAAATCCTTGTTCCTGCCAGAGTTTGTTTCTAATTCACTTATCCAAAAGTCTTTCTAATTGTTTTTTTTTTTTGAGGGGAAATTCCTATTTCCCGCTAGGTTTGATGAAATTCCCATACGTTATAGGAGTAAAATACATGATTTCCTCATTGAAACATCTCCCCAGAAAAGGGTTCATGTTAGAAATCAACATTTTTGCTTTTCTTAGCGAGCGAGCTTGGCCTAAGCACGTGCTCCAGGCCAGGCACCACTCTGGCGACTCAGGGACGGAGGAGATACACTGCCTGTCTTCAAGGTGTCCACGTGCCGCCAGGTGAGCCCCTCCCAGGTCACGACCCTCTTCACTGAGCACTGGGACAGGCGCCACTTCACAAAACGAGGCACCTCAAATTCCAAAGCCCCGAAGTTATTTTTGTTTGGCTTTCAAATTCACTGCATATAATGTTATTGGCAGTAGAGTGTCTTCCTCATTAAGCCTTAGCCTTATAATAATTCATTTTCCCTTGATGACCAGCCCAAAGAGAGAAATTTTTTTTATTTGTTTTTAAGGCTGTCATGACTTCATGCAAGGATTGCAAATATAATACAGCATCTTTTGTGACTTGAAAAATAATAATTGCACATATTCGAGGAGTACATGATATTTCTATACATGCAATGTACAGTGATCAGGTCAGGATAATTAGTGTAGCCATCGTCTCAATCATTTATCATGTCTTTGTGTTTGGAATGTTCAGTGTCCTCCTAGCTATCCTACAGGGGGGAAACTTGGGCAGGGTTTTTATTTTGCAGTCTTGAGGCAGAAATGCTTCCTCTTTGGAAAATGTCGGTCTTTGCTCTTAAGGCCCCTGACTGATGGGTGAGGCCCACCCACACTGTGCAGGGTCACCTGCTTTACTCAAGGTTGACTGATTGTCAATATTATTTTTGTTGTTTAACCTACTACTCTTTTATTTGGCAGATTGTTATTCTTTTTCTGGGGACCAGGTGCTGACTGTGAAATGTCTACTTTAACCTTCGCAATACTTATTTGTATTTCAAGATATTTTCATCCCTAGTGGAGCATACGTAGTCCAGTTGCCGTCTCTGATTCTGCCTTCATTATCACTGGGTAGGCTTCCTCGTTTCCTCAGTCATGTTGGCCTCTCCAGAAACTGGCCACCACTGGGCCACCGCTCTTTAATTCACAACCCTGATGTGCAGTTTGCAGTCAACGTACGTGCCTCCGTCACAGCTGTGAATGATGATCTGGGTGGGCAGATCAATGAGTAATTTAACATTTTAAAACAGCCTTTGCCTGTATGTACGTGTTCTACACTGGCGGAGGTATTTGGCTTTTATTTCTAAATCTGTGTAACAGTGAGCTAAGTCATGACAAAGTTTTATCACATATTAAGGTCCCCACATAAAACTGGAGATTGCAGACATGATGAAGGAAGCCCTCGACTTCACAGAAATATCACCGCTGGGTCTCATCACAGTATAGACTGAGTCAGCCATGACTGGAGCCATGGAAGGGGACTCGTAACCAAGACCTGCTCCTCCACCATGGGTCCCCCACGGTCCCTGAGTTGCCCTGTGGATAATCCAAGTCTCTTTCCCAAGGATTTGCAATTGGGATCCGAAGAAGCCAGCTGCCTCCATCAGCATTTGAACCCAGAAACATACGCCTCAGCCACGGTGGCACGGCCATCTCTGTGTGTCCTCAGAGCACTCCATTCTGCAAGGGAACATTGCCTAGTGCTCTGGTTTTGACTTAATTTCCATAAATGATGGACCATGCTTTTTTTAAAAATTATTTTTTATTTGTATACATTCATGGGGTACAAGTGCAATTTTGCTACAGTGATATTTGCATTGGGGTAGAGTCAGATCCTTCAGGGATTATAAATATTAAACATATCTAGGAAATATCTTCACAGCAACATTTTGACCAAACAGCTGGGCCCCACGGCCTAGCCGAGCGGACACGCAAAGGTAAACATTAGAGGCTCCACAATGAAGAGGAGAAGCTTACACATTTCTCATACTCATCGGTCTGCTGGCTGAGACCCATGAACACCTCCATGAAAAGACGAAAGAGATGGCTTCAGAACGCCTCACCACAGGGCTTCCTCACATACCCAATAGACCACTCCATCTATCTTAAATACAGTCAGATTTGTATTTTCAGGTTTTTGCAAATGCGAAAGGATGTCCACATAATGAACACGGCTTGGCTCGGGAGGCAGCGTCCGTCTTCTGCCCCACGCATCAGTGAGAGTCACAGGAAGTCAGATGGGGCTTGGTCTTTGTTGGCCGCCAGCAGGTGGATAGAGTGCATTTGCAGGATTATGCGGGGTCAGTCTCAGTGCTTTAGCTGGAAGGTTCTGTTCCTGATGCCCGCTTTCATGTAATACCTGCTTCCTCAGCTCTGCCCCAGGTGTGTTCATAGTTACAAATCTGGCTGAGAATGCATAAAGTCATGGAATTTTCCTTTTATATTTTTTTCTCTCAAAGGTTGCTACTTTATTTCAGAAAGACTCTTTAACAAATGTTTCCTGTAAAATCTGATTTTGATCTCATATCTTTTTTAATATTTGGATAATTCTGATAAATTTTCTGAAGATTCAAATTATGTCAGACTGGAGTGCCTTGCCCTAATCTCTTAGAATATTTAATTAAGAAGAGACATTCTCCAAAGCAGGTTTCCAGAATGCTGCTCGCACCTGGAGTTGGAAGAGAGAGTCTTCCCGTTACTGTACTCACTGTAGGAACCATTGGCAGTTTGTACATCTTGACTGGACATGTGGTTTGGAGCCAACTTTCAAAACGTCGTCTCGTCATAGTATAGGTGACTCTCCCCTGGGTGAGCCCTGCACCCCTGCTGTACCTGTGCAAAGGGGCAGCTTCTACCTCACAGGTGTGGCAGGTTCCTTCCCTGCCTGCCCTTTCTCTCCCATCAATGAGAGGTTCTGAGCCTTCCCCCACTGCCTGCAATATCCCAGGAACTAACCATAGGGTGGGGCCTGGGACAGCAGCGGGGATCGGGGGCAGGGAGTGAGGAAAGGAGCAGGGACAGTTTAGCAGCTGGCTCACAGGTATGGGGATGACCATCCTCTGCAGCCTGGGAGGCACGCCCGGGGGGCAGGCTGGCCTGGGGCATGGCCAGAATGC